>ML782303.1:858042-919942 GCA_009831015.1 Picea engelmannii
AAAGAAGCAATGTTGGTGCTGATGATTTCCCTCCAAGTGAGGATTTTCAAGGTACCGATGAGGATAATGAAGATTTTCCTCCAAGTGAGGATTTTCAAGCCAGTAATGAGGATGATGAAGAATATCTCTCAAGTGGAAATTTTAAAAGTAGTGAATATGATTACGCCATTGGTGGACACTCTTTCCCGAGTGATAATTTAAAAAACAACAATGTTGATGTTGATTTTCCTCCAAGTGAGGATTTTCAAGATACCGATGAAGGTTTTCAAGGCACTAAGCAAGATGGTGAAAATTTTCACTCAAGTGGGGATTTTGAAAGCAATGAATATGATTATGTAAATGGTGGACACAATGTTGATGATGATTTTCCTCCAAATGATTATGTTGATGACGATGTTCTCAATCATTCAACTGCAACAAATAAAGGTGATCGACATTCTCTAGTTCGGTATCCTGACAATATTTTGTTTGATACTCCTTGTGGTGATAAGGAAAATCCTTCTAGTGAGGATGATGAAATAGTGGAGACATTGCAAAGAAACATTGTGTCTAGGACCAGGATTAGACCTTTTTATATCAATCCAAATCATTCTAGTTATACAAGGTCTAGGAAAGAATTTCTCACTAAATCAATTTCCATAAGTGAATTGATTTCAAGTGAATGTTGTCAAAAGAATTGTTTGAAAAGCATGGACTACATGTATGCCTTGAATAAAAGGAAGACATATTTGTCAATGAATAAGAGCATGGAAAATTCATATTTTATGGGGTGCATGAAATCACACATACAAGATATGATTATTGCATTGAGAATATTTTACTTTGCAGAAAGGCTTTCAAAACAATTCACTCAATTGGTAATCTTCGTCTATCAAGAATCCATACAAGGTTGGAAAAAGATCCATAATTTTATTCAAAGGTACATCATGGACGAGAGAGTGGGCCATTCACAAACACTACATTGTCATGGATGCGTGATTTCTTTTCCAAACATGGAGAGTGTATGCGAGATAGAGACACAATACATATTCCAGATAATTTCTCAAGGAGGGAAATCTACAACTTTTACAAAGGATATGATGACGGTGTTGAAGGAAATGGTAATTTTATTACATATGCATATTTTACAAGAATATGGAAGAAACAATTCAACTATGTTTGTATTCCTAACAAGTCAAGGATGGGGATTTGTAGTATATGTGCTACTCTTAAATCAAGAAGAGATAAATTTGAAGGGGCAAAAAGAGGTATGTATTTACTATTTTTTTTTTAAATTGAATAGTTATCAACTATGAAAACATATGATCAATATTTTCATTTTATTTCATGTGCAGATTCCATAGTCAAAGCACTTCAAGAACATCAGAATAAACAATCAAGTGACAAACAAAAGTTGTACAAACATCAGAAGAAGTGTTATGATGATCCAAAAAAATATTTAGGTATGATAATTGATGGCATGGACCAGAAGAAAACACTTCTACCACATTTTGTCCGTACACCCAAAAATTTACAGGAAGATAATTTTATTCAATTTCACTTGGTTGGTTGTATGGTTTTCAATGGAAAAATGTGTCCAAGGATTTACTTCACAGTTCTAAATATTCATAATGATGCAAATATGACCATCACCATAATTCATCATGTGCTCACTCACTGGTCTTGAAATCTTCCTCAAGTTATCTATCTACAATTGGACAACACTAGTCATAAAAATAAAAATCAAATTGTGTTTGGATATCTAAGCATGCTTGTTGAAATGAGAATATTTCAAAAGGTGAAAGTTGGTTTCCTTATTTTTGGATACACTCATGATCATATTGATCAAATTTTCATTCATTTTTCAGTAACATTGAAGAAGAAAAATGTTGGAAGTCTACCATCATTGATTGAATGTATTAAGAAAGCATACATTCTAGAGTCTGGTTTTCATATATTAGAAGAAAATGTTGACATGCAAAGATTTATTTAGGGATCGCATCGTGAAGAAAAATGTATTGAGAAACTTAATGCCATTAGCTTCCAACATCAATTTTGTTTCAAAAAAATTGATGGGAAAACACTTATATGGGGAAAACAATATTCAACTACTACAAAATGGGGGCCTTCATCAGGTTTATCATTTTTTAAGTCCATTCCAGATAGTCCAATATTTTCATCAAAGTTATTATTTTTACAATCAGTTGTTGAAATCCATAATGCACATAGGCATAATAAAGATGTAGATTATTCTGAATTCCTGGAAGAAATAAAAAATTCCATTAAGGATACATATGAGTACTTTGATGTTGTTGGGTTACTGAGAGGGGTGGTGAATCAGTAATAGAGAAATTTAATCTTTTTTAACCATAAAATGCAAGTGTTATATCAATGTAGCATTATCTTCCAGTAGTTGCAGAGTAAATAAACAATGCACAAATGAGCAATCATACACATACACAGTACACCAATGTTTTTACGTGGAAACCCAAAGCAAGAGAAAACCACATAATGTTTTTTCTTATATGTCTTTAAGAATTACATTCATTGGAAGCACCAACTTCCTTTGTTTTCTAGCTACAACTGGAAGGAGGCTCCAACCCCCTAGTTTATCAGGCTACAACTTGAAGGAAGCTCCAATTCCCCAATTCTCCGGCTACAACCAGAAGGAGGCTACAACCCCCTATGTTCTCCGACTACAACCGGAAGGTGGCTACAACCACCTGTCCTTGCCTCGTCCATCCGCCCTGAAATATAAGTAAAATGATAGAATCACTATCACACTATCACTGTGAGATATACTGTTATAAACCTATACCAATCAACCTACAACAAACAACCTGTAACAACCTGTACCATCTACGGGTGCATCAAATACACACAAACTATGACTCATCAAGACGTACCAAAATCATCAACTATACACCTCATGTATGTTCCAACTCATCAACTACTTGTATCAACCATGTACCCAACATGTACCTCAACCATGTACCCAACATGTACCTCAACCATATATAAAATACACATACCAATATAACTATCAAAATTTCTCTAGCAATACATCACACTATCCATAACCAAATACCATAAACTATTACATCAAACCATGTGCCACAACCTCACTGTTATACAACCTCTATCTGTAACATACCTCAACCAAAATATCTCATCAATTTCATCATCCAAATCTGATTTGTAACTCTGTAACAGACTTGGTGTATATGATCACATACCTGCAAACCTTCCTTAACAAGAGACTAGCATTTTCATCAAATTGTACTTTAGTATCACATGACTAGTTTTGGATTAGTCAACAACCCTAAATTGAAATAATCATAAATATGTACTTGTAATGAATAAAGGTCTAAAAATAGTTAACAATGTTATTCAATGTCTTGTCTGCAATTTCTCCATGTTTCACTTCTTGGAACCTCCCAAAAAAAGGAGTTATAGCAAAAATGACATACCTTGTTGAATTTTTTCTTATTCTAGAGATCGAAATTGTATAGAATTCCTCGTACGAAATATTTGTTGTATAGATATGAAAATGGTACACAACATACTAGAGACTGTACTCTAACCAATACATTTGGTCTTACTTAATTTGGATATGTTATGAAGAAGTTATGATGTTTTTACCTGAAACACCTGTTTTAGACTAGTTTCAGGACTAGCCACAAACCCTATTTTCCACGTAGTGTAACTCTAAAAATACAACGACCCACAAGCTGAATTTTTATCACGACTACTTGGATATGTTTCCTCAACGAGCTCCAGATTTTGCGGTCTGAATCATTCTAGAAAAAGAGTTATTGCGAAAATGGTGAGATGACCTGTAAATAACATACCTTAGAAAGCATCATCAAAAGAATTTATCCTCCCTTGAATTCCAGCCTTCTTTACTTCACCTTCCCTCCGAAATTCGTCTTAGATATACTTTGGTTACCTCAGTCAATTGTAGATATTCAATATGATCAATTGTAATTAAATGAGAGACCCTTGCCTCTTATTTACACTTTTATGTATCTTCCTCAAGGGGTTACCTTCTAACCATCTTAAACCACTTTCCTTATTTTAGGGCTAATCCACTTCTAACCACTTGTCCATTTAGTAATTTCTCCATTAACTTTATTATTTAAATAATTTATTTTGTATCCACTTTGACTTATAGTACACTCATCACTTCACTTTATTATTAACCTTCTAAAATCTCTTAAACCACTTTTCTTATTTTAGGGTTAACCCACTTCTAACCACTTGTCCACTTAGTAATTTCTCCATTAACTTTATTATTTAAATAATTTATTTTGTATCCACTTTGAATTATAGTACACTCATCACTTCACTTTATTATTTAAATAATTTATTCTTTGCAACCACTTTGACTACTTTGATCTTTGGGGGCTTCTAGATGACTCACGAGGGTTCTCCAACTTCACATGGACATAACTCTCTAACCGTGAGGAGTTATGTGACATTCCACATACCACCGGAAATGGCATGACATGCAATATCCATCTAAAATAGTCTTACCTTAAAATATATTACAAATCATACCATATACATCAAACAAACTTGGGTCCCTCACCCAAACCTTTGTACTACCGAAATTCGCTATCAAACTTTCTTCAAGGGTTGACATCAATGACAACAAAACCAAATAATAAAAAATATCCCCCTTTGGCATTGATGACAACATTATGATGAAATAGTAAAGTCATATCACTCATTCTCCCCATGTGACCATCGCTCCCCCTGGAACCATGCCTCTGTTCTCTTTCTCCAAGCATTTACCTTTCCATATGATAAATCTCTCCCTCTTTGTCATCAATGGAAAATGTATCTTTCCATACAGGGTTTCTCCCCTTGAATGAACTGTCCTTAGGGATACTCCCCCTGAATGAATTGTTCCTGAAACTAATCTCCCAATCTGAACAATCCTCTTTATGGTGCTTCCTCATGTAAATCTAATACATATAAGATAAGAATACAAAAACATTCATTTTAGAGTAGAAATTATTCTGAGTCTCTGGCGAATATACTCAAAGGCTTCCCTTGGAAGAGGTTTTATAAAGATGTCTACCACTTGTTATTTTGTGCCCACATATTCAACTCTGATGTTCTTCTTTGCAACCTGTTCTCATAGAAAGTGATACTTTATTGGAATGTGCTTCGCTTTGGAGTGCATCACCAGGTTCTTTGAGATAATTATGGTGCTTATATTATCATAATAGATTGTAATGGGCTCATCATACTCAACCTGTATATCTGTCAGAGTTTGTTTCATCCATAGAACTTGTGTACAACATAATGTTGTTGCAATATACTCTGCTTCGGCTATAGATAAAGATATTGATGATTGTTTCTTGCTTAGCCAAGATACTAAACACTCACCCAAGTAGAATGTTACTCCACTGGTTCTTCGTCGGTCATCAATGCAACCTGCCCAATCTGGATCTGTGTAGGCATTAAGTGATAGATCATTTCCTTTTGGATACCACAATCCAAACTCTTTTGTTCCTTTGAGATATCTAGAAATCCTCTTCACCGCTAAGACATGTGATTCCTTTGGTGTTGCTTGAAATCATGCCACCTGCCCAACTGCCTGCATTACATCTAGTCTGGATGTTGTCACATATACTAAGCTACCAATCATTGACTTGTATTTCCTCTGGTATGTAGACTTTGAATCATCATCTTTGATCAACTTGCAACTGGTTTGCATAAGAGTGGTAAATGGTTTGCAATCTTCCATTCCGAACATCTTCAACATTTCTTTGATATACTTAGTTTGAGAAATAAAATTCATCGTTTTCTTTAACATATCTGAAGACCTAGAAAGAAGGATAGTTCTTCTAGTAATGACATTTCAAATTCATTCTGCATATCATTTGCAAATTTCTGGCTTAACATGTCATCAATACTTCCAAAAGTAATATCATCAACATAAACTTCAATTAAAAAAATATCATCTTGAGTTACCTTGATGTAGAGTTTGTTGTCTGCACTTCCTTTTCTGAATCCTGCCTGTTGTAGATATTTATCTAGTCTAGAGTACCATGCTCTAAGAGACTATTTTAGACCATACAAGGCCTTCTTCAATTTACACACATAGTCTGCGTTCTTTGAAAATTGAAATCCTTCTGGTTGTTCAATGTAGACTTCTTCTTCAAGTTCCCCATTCAAAAAAGATGATTTCACGTCCATATGATACACTTTAATATTCTTGGAGCATGCATAAGCTAAGAGCAATCAGATTGCTTCCATTTTGGCAATTGGGGCAAATGTCTCTTCAAAGTGGATTCCTTCAACATATGTGTATCCTTTACACACCAATCTAGCTTTGTTCCTTGTAACCTGTCCATCTTCATTCAATTTATTTCTGAAAACCCACTTTGTTCCAATCACATTCTTATTCTTTGGTCTTGGAACCAATTCCCAAGTGCGATTCTTCTTTATTTGAACCAATTCTTCATCCATGGTCTTATTCCAAAATTCATCCTTGCTGGCCTCTTCAAAACTATTTGATTCAATCGTAGATAAGAGTGCTAGGTGCATTTGTTCTAGTGAACGTATTCTTCTTCTAGTCTCAACTCCTGCATCCTTGTTTCCGATAATCTGATCTGAAGGATGATTCTTCTGTACTCGTTTTCTAGGTGTCTTTGGAGGCACTTGCTGAAATTTCTCTTCTACTTCTGTCTGATATTCTTCATCTTCCTCTTCTACTTCTTCTTCATCTTTTTCTTCTTCTTCGTAAAGTTGTTCCATTGATTCATTTTCTTCTTCCTTTGATTCTTGTCCACTTTTTTTTTTATCAATTGTTACATTGATGATTTCCACAACTTTGTTCAATCTTAGATTGCAACACTTGTATGATTTCATTGTACTTGATTAACCAATAAATACTCCTTTATCCACATGAGAGTCAAACTTTCCCATTCTTCCATCTTCACTTTTGATGTAGCATTTGCTTCCAAATACTCTGAAGTGCTTCACATTTTTTGGCCTTCCTTTCCATAGCTCGTAGGGAGTTTTGTCATTTTTGTTTCTGAGCATTACTCTGTTTTGAATGTGAATTGTTGTATGCACTTCATGTGTCCAAAAAAATCTGTCAATTTGGAATCCATTAGCATTGTTCGAGCCATTTCCTGTGTAATTAACATCCATAATGTTACTTTGTCTTTGAACCACTCTCTGAACCAATCTATGAATCCATGCTCTCGTCCACTGTCATATATATATCCAAACCTGCTAAGTGTTCTTACAAATCCATCTCTGTCCATATTTTCCAAGACTCTACTGCACAATTGCCCATAATGCTGACCCATTTATCACTATACTATCATGAAGTCTTCACTACTACAACTGATTAATCTATCAAACTGTACTTCTGCTAACTGAATTCTCTGGATCTATCTACTCAAACTCTGCAAGATACTCGAAGGATGGTTCTTTGGTTTTTCCCAGCTATCGCATAGACTCCTCCTGTCTAATATTCATATTACCTGGGAGTCTCTAAGCCGGATGGCTCAGAACAATTCCTGCTCTGATGTCTATTCATCATCATCTTCATTAGTAGATTCATCATCATCTTCATTAGTAGATTCATCATCTCTCTGAGCTCTTCTTTATTTCTGTCTCTGGATTCATCTTTCACTACAATGCCTGAAAGTACAGTCTCTTGAACATGTTCCTTATTTTCCCTTCCTTCTTTTCTTTTAGTTATTTTCCAAACCTTTCTGTATCTGACATCTTTCTTTTTCTCTGTAGAATTTTCTTCATCTCGTTCTATTTCCAATCTTGCGATCTCTGGGACCTATTATTTATTCACTTGTTCTTTGTGTTTTCTTATCCATACATTCTTATATCTGATATCAATGTTCTCTTTGATGGAAGTATCAATCATGCTTCTACAATCACTAGCTATGTGTCCATAGTTACGAAATTTGTAACATTCAATGTTACGTGGGGCCACACAGGCATTTCTTGCTTGAATATTTCTTTTATAATCCCTACAATCTACAACCTTATGTCCAAAATTGGTACAATAAAAACAATGACCATAAAAGGAATTTGCATACCTGGGAGTGAATGATCTTCTTTGTGGCGTAGTCCTTCTGAATTTCTGCCTTGACTGATCATGATCATGATTGACGCTTCTTTGTGACTTGAACATGGATGGTCTTCTTGAAGATGTATTTTCAATAGTTTTCTTAGATTCTGGTTGACCATGATTCCTTCCTTTGAGTACTTCTACATAACTCTTTCTATTTTCTTCATTCTTCTTTTCTAGCAACCTAGAGTGCTTCTCTTCATTCTCTATAACTGATGTGGATGTTTTTGTCTCTTCAACGTTCTTGTTGAGCTTGACAATTTTACTTCTCAATATGACAACTTCTTCTTCAAGCTTCTCAACCTCTTATTCTTTATTCATTATCTGAGACTTCATGACTTCTTCTGTTCTTTTTTCTTCTTCAAGATGGATTTTTAATGTGATTATTTCTTCTTCAAGTCCTTTCTCTTCTTGAACAAACTCTACCTCAAGCTAGTTTAAATTGTTAGTTCTTTCCTTAAGATGATCTGTCAATATCTTCTCTCTCATTTCTACTTCTTCCTTTTGTGCTTCTATGTTGGCTTCCAAATACTACTTTTGGTATTCGATATTTTCTTCGATCTTTCTGGCTTCTTCTAGCCGAGTTCCTAAGTTCTTGATGACATGTTGGGATTCTTAAAAAATGTGAACACTTTCCTTTTGTTTCATCAACTCTTTCTTGAGTTACTTGTTTTCTTCTCTTTCTTTTCTTAGTTCGTCTAAAGCACTAATCAATTCTTCTTCATAATTGTCTTCCTTTTCAATTAGTTTTTTTGTCTCATTTCCTTAATGAAATTCTATTTCAATATGTCCACATTTTTCACAATTAAAGAAAAACAACATACCTCTGTTGATTATGCACTCTTCCTATTCTGAATCTATTTGACATGGTGAACATATTTCTTCTTGATCTGTACCTGCATATTCTTTGGAATTTTCTAAATCTGTGATGGGTGAATAATATATGTCATGTAACTTATCCCAAAGTTCTTTGACTGATGAACATTTACCAACCTTTTCTCTTACCAGATTAAGTAATCCTTCCTAGATGAAATCCATTGCTATTTTGTTATTCTTCTTTAATTCCTTCTTGGATGCAGTCTTTTCCCCTTTTGAAATATCATATCCTATAATGAATGATAGCCAAATATAATACCCCAGTGCCTGTAAAAATACTTTCTTCCTTCCACTCCATAACTCATACTTTAAACCATTCTAACCATTAAACATTGGTACTCCATTCTCAGAATAATCCATGATCTCCTTCCAGTGGTTAAACTGTTTCCTGAATGAACCGACTCTGATACCAATTGTTGGATTACTGAGAGGGGGGGTGAATCAGTAATAGAGAAATTTAATCTTTTTTAACCATAAAATGCAAGTGTTATATCAATGCAGCATTATCATTCAATATTTGTAGAGTAAATAAACAATGAACAAATGAGCAATCATACACATACATAGTACACCAATGTTTTTACATGGAAACCCAAAGTGTGAGAAAACCACATAATGTTTTTTCTTATATGTCTTTAAGAATTACATTCATTAGAAGCACCAACTTCCTTTGTTTTCCAGCTGTAACTGGAAAGAGGATCCAAACCTCTAGTTTCTTAGGCTACAACCTGAAGGAAGCTCCAACTCACCAATTCTCTGGCTACAACTAGAAGGAGGCTACAACCCCCTATTTTCTCCAGCTACAACCATAAGGTGGCTACAACCACCTGTCCTTGCCTTGTCCAACCGTCCTGAAATACAAATAGAATGACGGAACCACTATCACACTATCCCTGTGAGATATATTGTTGTAAACCTGTACCAATCAAATTGCACCAAACAACCTGTAACAACATGTACCATCATCGAGTGCATCAAATACACATAAAATATGAATCATCAAGATGTTCCAACATCATCAACTATACACCTCATGTATGTGTCAACTCATCAACTAATTATCTCAACAATGTACCCAACATGTACCTAAACCATATACCAAATACATACATCAATATAACCATCAAAATTTCTCTAGCAATACATCACACTATCCATAACCAAATACCATAAACTATTACATCAAACCATGTGCCACAACCTCACTACTATACAACCTCTATCTGTAACATACCTCAACCAAAATCCCTCATCAATTTCATCATCCAAATCTTATTTTTAACTCTGTAACAGACTTGGTGTATATGATCACATACCTGCAAACCTTCCTTAACAAGAGACTAGCATTTTCATCAAATTTTACTTTAGTCTCACATGACTAGTTTTGAATTAGTCAACAACCCTAACTTGCAATAATCATAACTATGTACTTGTAATAAATAAAGGTCTAAAAATAGTACAAAATGTTCTTCAGTGTCTTGTCTGCAATTTCTCCAGGTTTCACTTCTTGGAACCTCCCAAAAAAGGAGTTATAGGAAAAATGGCATACCTTGTTGAATTCTGTCTTATTCTAGAGATCAAACTTGTAGAGAATTCTCTGTACAAAATATTTGTTGTATAGATCTGAAAATGGTACAAAAAATACTACAGACTGTACTCTAACCAACACATTTGGTCTTACTTATTTTGGATCTGTTATGATGAAGTTATGACGTTTTTACCTGAAGCACATGTTTTAGACTAGTTTCAGGACTAGCCACAAACCCTATTTTCCACGGAGTGTAACTCCAAAAATACAACGACCCACAAGATGAATTTTTTATCACGGCTACTTGAATATGTTTCCTCAACGACCTCTAGATTTCATGATCTGAAAATTTCTAGAAAAGAACTTATTGCGAATATGGTGAGATGACCTGTAAATAACATACCTTAGAATGCATCATCAAAATAATTTATCGTCCCTTGAATTTCAGCGTTCTTTACTTCACCTTCCCTTTGAAATTCACCTTAGATATCCTTTGGTTACCTCAATCACTTGTAGATATTCAATATTCTCAATTTTAATTAAATGAGAGACCCTTGCATCTTATTTATACTTTTATGTAGCTTCCTCAATGGGGTACCTTCTAACCATCTTAAACCACTTTCCTTATTTTAGGACTAACCCACTTCTAACCACTTGTCCACTTAGTAATTTCTCCATTAAATTTATTATTTAAATAATTTGTTTCTTATCCACTTTGAATTATAGTACACTCATCACTTCACTTTATTATTTATCTTCTAAAATCTCTTAAACCACTTTCTTTATTTTAGGGCTAACCCACTTCTAACCACTTGTCCACTTAGTAGTTTCTCCATTAACTTTATTATTTAAATAATTTATTTTGCATCCACTTTGACTTATAGTACACTCATCACTTCACTTTATTATTTAAACAATTTCTTCTTTGCAACCACTTTGACTACTTTGACCTTTTGGGGCTTCTAGATGACTCACGAGGGTTCTCCAACTTCACATGGTCATAACTCTCTAACCATGAGGAGTTATGTGAAGTTACACATACCACCGGAAATGGAATGACATGTGTTATCCATATAGAATAGTATTACCTACAAATATATTAAAACTCATACCATTATACATCAACCAAACTTGGGTCCATTACCCAAACCTTTGTGCTACCGAAATTCACTACCAGACTTTCTTCAAGGGTTGACATCAATGACAACCAACCCAAATAATCAATAGATGTTGATGATTATGTTTGGTGGGAGTCTTTTTTCAATATTCAAAGTGACATAATTTCAATCTCAACAAATGAAGATACAATGTTGAGGACTCCATTTCATTGGCCACAAAATATTCCAAACAAATATGAAGAAACAAACATTGTTGAAGTTCAACAAGAATCTCAAGGTGCTATTGAGTTTACACAAACAAAGGAAACATAAATATATATTGGTTCGTGAAGTTCACATGCACAATGTGAAGCCATGGAAGACCTTTACATGGGTTCAGTACAAGATATTAAGGAGGGTAGCATGATTGCAGTTTTAGCGACTGGAGATCCACATGGTTATCCATTATGGATTGGAAAGGTTATAAAGATTGAGAAAGAAAATGATGATGTTATTGAAATTGAATTTCATTGGTATGCAACAAGTACACACCCATTCAATGGTGTGTACAAGCCAGAGATGGTGGTTGAAACATGTCAATAGAAAGAGAAAAAGAAAGGGTCAAAATACAACTTGTCGTCACACTGACCTCTTAAAATTAGATGATGTTGACATACTTGTTTATGACTTCAATTTGACAAAGAGAGGAAATATTCGCTCCAAGACAACAAATATTATCAAGAGGTTGTTGCCACAATAAATAAATGCAAGATGGGAGTCTGTTGAACCTAGTCATAGATCTAAAAGGCATTTGACATCTCAAATGTTGGGCATGCATATGGACTCAAATGGTGCATTCATCGACAATAGAGAAGAGTATGTATCATCTACATCTTCATCCAATCAATCATTTGCAGACAATGTAGACTCTGATGGTATTTCAAAAACCATGTGTCAATCTGAATAAGTGTATGAAACATTTTATGCACTTTTGATCCATATGATGTTTGTATGGTAACTAGAAATGAGCATTGAACTTACATACGATCTTACATGAAGTTATAAATATTTTGTTATGTTTTATGAATGATATTTTTTATATTATGGATAATATAATAAAATTTCTTAGCTCATATGTTTTGAATATGGACAATATAACAATACTTTTAAGAAATTATTTATGTTTCATTCAATGTAACTTGTATTTACTTTTTTATTATTATAAGTAAAAAGTTATTAAAAAATGACATTGAATTTTTAAAGTATATTGTGATATTTTCATGGACTTATGTATTACCTTGTGCTTTGCATGATAATAATATTTTAAAAGTAAACATTTAAGGATTGATTTTATGATTTTGTTTACAATAATTATGAGTTCTTTTACCACATTATAAAAATGTGTCGTTTTCATACCCCAATTTTAGAATGGGTGTTACTGGTAGCAATACTTTTCAATTTGATGGTTGATTTTGAGGTTTTGGTTTTAATGGTACCAAGTGATAAAAATACGATTTCAAATGATCTCAAATTTTAATGTTTTGAAAAGAAAAAAAAAATCAAAAACATCTATTTTTTTTTAGGTGTTGATTTTAAGGTTTTTTTGAGTTATTGTCTGAGTTTTGAAGGCCATGTTTGAAAAAAGTTGTAATTTTGACCCCGTTTAAAAATATGGTGCTACCGGTAGCACCACTTTTTGATTTGGGGGTTGATTTTGATGTTTTTATGCAAAAATATAGTTTTTTTGGGCCAAAGTTCTTGTTTTGAGGTCACAGTTCTCATTAAGTCAATGACTATGTTGTCCTCCAGACTTCGGCCTTCGACTATTTTCCCTTGTCAAATTTTGTTTTCCCCCGGTGTTACACTCCATCGAAGCCTTTAATAACTCCACTATAAAAAACATACGGTCGATATTTAATCTCCCACCGAATGGACGGTCCCGCCCCCATCTTGAGGCTTCAATGAGAACGACGACTGCGACTTAATCACGCATTGAGACAGATGACTCTCAACCAATTTGGAAATTTGAAACTCCTGGATATTTCCATTCTCGAGTCTTCCACTTCCCCGGAGTGACAATCCTCTGAAGTACTTACCTCTACTCCCTCTGCTTGATCCAATGGTTGAGAGAGGTCCCAAAGGGATCTCAGATCAATGGTCTGCGTGCCTTCATGAATTTGGGATTTGACACTTTTCACTGATAGAAACTTGGACAACCCTAGAGTCACATACTCCCGGAGAGGACACAACATGTTGACGTCACCTAGGGTGATGTGGACCCGTGGAACACGTGCCACGTGTCACTAAAAAACAAACAGATCAAGATCCAAAAGGTACTAAAACCGGGTGACATGTGCCCCCACACAACACCTCTTTCATGTGGCATAAGCCACGTCATTAATCAAATTCGAGACTCTGGAACTCTGGGCTTTGAAATTTTCCCGAGTCAAACGTATTCTATCTCTCGGATAACCAAATGCCAAAATAAATCAATGGCTCACACTCCTCCTAAAGCCAATGACTGTGATTAACTCTGGGCTTCGGGCTTTGGGGTTTCTCACTATAGACGATCCCCATGCTCCCAAACTACCGAACTCCGAAGTGGTGAGGTTCTAAAGCTCCCAAAATTTGCTACCCTTCTACCACTACTATATCCAATGACTCACAACACTCCCAAAGTCCTTCTCTCAATCTAACGATCGATGGGAATTTCGGGACTTCGACGCTCTGGGGCTTCAGGTTGTAGTAGTTCAATAAGGTTTAAATATTCTGGAGTGAAAACTCTTGAAGTGGTCAACACAGGGTGACCACGATCGACGACGAAGTTTCCCATGCGCCTCCTATTAGATCTGATGGCTGATGGGACTTCACGACTCCGACCTTCAACATTTCAGGCTTTGCATGCCTTCCAATATCACCAGAGAGGTGAAGTTCTGAAGTCTTACCTTTCGTGCTTGGCCTTAATCGACGACTGGAGATAAAAAATCTAGATCTAATGGCTGGGACTTAACCTTACCCCAACCTATGGTTTCACCTTCATCGGACGACCCTTATCCACCTGCCCTCCGATCCAATGATCCATATCTCTCTTGATCACACGGTGGCAATCTCTCCCGAATTTGAAAGGGATGGTCACTATCCTTCAATCCCTTACAAAGGATTTCTGACGTTCTAGATTCTACGCGGACTCTACAACTCCATTCATCCTTAGCTTTTCGACTTCAAGGTCGTAAATCAATCTCAACCATGAGACTCTGCCCAACAAATCCGGCCCATAACAACTCGATATTTCAACCAGTAGCTCTGATACCATTTTGTAATGTACCCAACCACCCACACTATGGGCTATGCCGCTTAATCTAACTGCAACACACCCATCCACCCGTAGGCGAGGCACGTTGAAGTCCAGGTATTCACTTCACAGTGACTTATCACAATTCGAATCACTTCTAAGTTAATTAAGAGGAATGGAAATCACATGTATAAGACAAGATCCCTGCTACATCCTAAATCAATAAACAACGTTCCATGCACAAAAAATAACCAATAGACATACACATTAAAAAAATACATATCTCAAAGATAATTAAATACACAATGGAATTAAACATTATACAAAAAACACAGAGAGCACTTATCTTTGCAAGTAAATGTCCACCAACTGGATGCAGACCAAGGACATTCCTCCCAACCATAGACATTGTTGTTCTTTTACTCTCAACAAAAGGTCACCCTCGAGCCAAGTCTATGAATCCAAAAGGATGGGTCCTAGGAAAAATCTGAAAACACACAACAATTGGCTAACTAGCTCTCAGGTTTCCCAACCTCACAACAAATCCGAATTTCCAGCTCTATTTCCCCCTCAACCTACACAACCCAAAGAAATGAACACCTTTCTCTGCCATGTAGTCCTTTAGGTTTTCCCACTTCACACCAAGTTTCTAGTTCTACTGGTCAAGAAATATCCCTACTGGAAACTCCAAGGATTCTCAGTTGTGGACAGTTCTATCCGAACTGCCATCAAGCTCATGCACACGGGCATCCATTCCCTCCTGGAATGATCGGTAAATTAGATTACAACCATTTAGAAATGGATCTCCTCTTCCAACCATTCATTTCCATACTCAGCATAAGAGCACACGAAATATCCAGAATGAGTGATAAAAAGGAATGAGAAGAAGAAGACCCCCAAAACAATCCCCAAGGGATGTTTATATAATTACATGAAGACAAGAGCCACATGGCCTCCCTCCTAAGAATCTCATCTAACCCCTTTTCTCCGTAAAATAAATTATGGGTAAGTAAAATAATAATAAAAATACTTAGCCCCTCAAGCCCCCTCTCTTGTGGAATCATAGCCCCCTATCTCTTTTTTCCTTGTCTGTCTTGCAACCAACAATGTATTTTATTAATGTATATGAAGTATTACATTTCCTAGGCACTCTGGCCCCTTTTCAACTTTACTGTCTCACCAACCTAAGTCATAATTACATAATACATTCTTAGTTCATAAGGGTTAAAATTGGGATGTTACATCCCCCTCCCCTTCACAGGAAACTCAAGAATGTATATAGGAAGAATACAACATGTCAAGATGAAATCAGAAAATTAAAGGCAGAGTTACAACCTTTCATAGAAGTAGTGGCAAAGAGGAACTTAGATATGTTGTCCAAGGTGGATACCAGAAGGAGTTCCAGAACAAAAAGATAAATACAAGATGATCTTCTAAACCAACATCATTTTTGTCAAGGTTTTCTATTGCATGCAGTTACAACACTAAATGATGGTTTTGAATTTTGAGCTAAACTTAGCTTCTTTTTGTGTTTTATTCAAGGCTGTATCAGGAGGTAATAATTTTGTAGCATATATGGAAGAATTACACTACCCATGGTACAATTTTTAAGGATTTGAAACTTTTTGCAAAGAAAATAGGATGCTACAGGAAAGTTCGCAACGCCTGGACTCATTGGCACTGCGAACTGGTTGTTTTAAGACAATTTGCAGCGCTGCGCCTCAGATTTTTGAAGATTTTGGAGGGAAAGGAGGTTTCCAGGTGTCAAGGGGAGCTCATACCATCAATCAGAGGATTAGTTTCACTTTGGTAGGCCACCTGCCTCAAGGAGCTGCAAGCATAAAGACACATCATCAATTGTTGAGGACTTGTTGTATACGTTGCCAACATCTTCCTTCAAAATAAAAAATTTTTATTTTCTGGTTGTACACATGTTGCCACGCTTCCCTTACGAATGGAATCCTAGGAGGAAGTTAAGGGACGAATTGTAAATCTCTCTTTTGATAATTTTGGTTATTTAAGAGGCATTGTAATATGAGAAGAGGTTTGAATGGTTGAGGAGAAAACTCTTATTTTCAATCTTCATTGGTAGTAAAGTTTTCCTAATGTATGGAGCAGATCCAAGAAATTTTTAATGGTGGAAATCAATCTTTATCTTACTATCATCTCTTTTCTGTCTCACTTTGATATCAGTCTTTGTTGAAGGATTCAACATGTTGTTGTTTCTTTATTGCAGTAAATGATTTATTGTGATATTGTATGCAAATTGATAAGAGTGTTTTTCTCTTTGGATTAAGAAGTTCGTATTCAAATGCGTTTTCCTTCATATGTGTCCCAGAAATACCTGATGTAAATTCATACACATATTACACTTTTCTTGCTAAGTCTTCTATCTCTCATTTATATCTCTTAAACCTTGATTTGAAGCTATTCAAAGCCTTGCTTGATGGTGTGTATTTCATGGAAGGATTTGTGATTAACATCTTAAACTGAGTTTTACATCCATTTTCCACTCTTTTTAAAACATTATCTTTACATTCTGATGGGTATTAGGCTTACATCTACAATATTCTAGGTGTGAATTCTAGTGCTAACACTTCCTTTATTTACAAAACTTGGAGGCCAATAAAATAGCACAAATAGCCTAAGTCGATCATTTCAAATTTCTTCTTAAGGTTGGTTTTCACATGGTTTAAAAGTTTCGGGTCACTACCGTTGAGGATAAGGTCATCAACATAAATAAAAAGTATTATGAGATGCCTTCCTACTTTCTTGGTATATACATTAGGGTCAGAATGACATCTAGTAAAGCTGGTATCAATAAGAAAGCTATCCATTTTGGCATACAAAGCTTGAGGAGCTTGATTAATACCATAAAGGGATTTATTAAGGTAAAAAACAAGGATTGAGTTATTCTAGACATAGCCTATAGGTTGTTCCATGTAGAATTCTTCTTGAAAATCCCCATGCAAGAAGGTGGCTTTGACTTCCATCTGATGGACCTCCCATTTATGTGAGGCTGCAAGGGCTAGAAAAAGGAGAATGGAATTCATTTTGGTGATGAGGGGAAAGTTTCCATTATAGTAAATAAATTCAACTTGAGAGAAACCTTTGGAAACTGACTGGGCCTTGTGTCTTTCAACACTTCCATCTGATGCATACTTAGTTCTGTACACCCATTTACATCTGACAAGTTTTCTTCCTTTTAGAAGAGGTAAAAGATGCCAAGTATTGTTTGCCATTAAAGATAGATACTCTTCATTCATTGTTGTGTCTCAATCTGGATGACCCAAAACTTTTGCAAATGTTTATGGACCATTAGTCTTTGAAAATTGATCCAAAAGAGAATAGGCTTTCTAGAACTGGGAACATGTCCACTAGTACATCAAATCCTGCACTTCTTGTTCCATTGCCGAACCCGCCATCAAAAAACAGGGTTATACATCCCTCTAGCTACTCTCGATAGGCCTTGGGAGTCCATCTAAATGGATTACATGTCTAGTCTTCCTTCAACCAAGCATGGGAATGATTGTGTCTTCGTGGTCATTGATAGATTCTCTAAGATGGTAGTTTTGTGACCTTGCAAGAAGAGCATCAAAACCAAGGCCACCACTAAGATCTTATTTGAATGTGTTTGGGTTCATTTTGGGTTCCCATGGACCATTATTTCAGATCGAGACAGGTTCCTGAGTACGTTTTGGTCTAGCCTATGGTCGATGATGGAAACTGAAGAGCCCAAGTATCTCCTATCTTAGGGGATCATTATAGGCACATTTTTCACCATGATATGACTAAATATTTTAATTTTTGACCATATTTAATAGTAAGTCATGAATGTTTTTGCATGTTTCTTAGGGAATGAATTTTGAGGTGGAATTTTGTTGATATCATACATTTGTTCTCTAATATCTATGCCAAAGGATGTGTGTAGCATAAAAAATGTATAACTCTATGAATCAAGGGATCCAAAGGGTGTTGAATCCTAGAACCAAGGTATTTTGTCTCCCTAAGATTGCTTCCAACCAAGAATCAAGGGACCTTGTCCCCACCTACCTCTAGAGCGCTCTATGTTCAATATGTCCACTCCTCGCCAAAAACAGTTCAAGATCCAAATGGGATTGACTGAGATCCCCTATTTCCTGTCTGAGACCCTCTATTTCTCCATTTTTATCCTCAACTCAAGCAAATAGGTCGAGTTCTCAAGATTATATATAGATCTCTAGCCTAGGGAGAAAAGGGAGGAAATATTTTTTATAATATTGTATTAATAATTTTTCTTTGAATATGTTTGTTGGAACTTAGAGATTTTCCTCTTGATGTACTATTGTTGTTTATGAAATAAATATGTTCTTGTTTTCATCTTATTAGATTTTCCTAAGGGTTCTTTGTGCTTCTTTGGTAGGTCCTGTTATCACTCCAGGAAACTCTCCTAGGCTGTAAGTCGGAGATGCCTGGTAACTAACTCTTTTGAAGCAATTTTCTCAATAATGGATGTAGTTTTTGGATCAAGATGAATATCTAGGGGCTGGACTGTGTCTTTGGGACTGTCTAGTAATATCAAACAATCACAAGGCCTTCTAAGAATGCAATCAGACAAGGTTGATCAAATAGAATAGAAGGTAGCTGTTGAACCAGATTATACTCATATAAACAATAAGCACAATGGGTTTAAAAACTAAGGAAATAACTTATGATTCTAAACTTAGTCAATCAATTAGTGAGATGACAGTCACATACAGATTGAATAAGCATCAATAAAGAACATTCACTCATAAGATATCAGAGAACAGAGAAGAAGGTATGAAAACACAAATGAAGGAAGCTTGCAATGTTTCATATATTAAGAATGAGTCTTAGTTACAGTAGCAGCATGTAGAACCCAAAATCGAACCCTTAGTTTGTCTTCTATCCTAAGATTTATAGCTTTACAAAGTAGTTCTGGGATCCTAAAAAAAAGGATCAAATAGACTAAAAATAGTAACTCAAAATTCAGTTGCAAAAGAGGTGGGATGATTCCCCAAAATGAGGTCAATCCCAGATTTCTCTCTGTTGATTGTTGGTGCAGTGAAGAACAACCTCCCAAGGCTAGATGATGACTCTCCAATAGAGACCAAGTCGAATTTGTTGATGTGGCAAGGTGTCCTGATTTTCTGTGTTAATTAAAGATGTCCAAAAACCTTTGAAACACCTCATATTTCAACCATCTGTCAAAAATAACTGTTGGCTTTGTCTTGATAATTCACCACCTGTCTATTCCAAGAGGTTTCATCTCATTCTGATTCGAAAATTTCTGATCTGGGCAAAAATTCGCTCATTCTGGCAGTTACATGCTTTCGGTGGTTAACTTGGAAATCTTCTGGGTGAATTAACTACCGAAAGCGTAGCTTTCGGTGGTTAATGAACAGTCGTCCTGTTCGCCTAAACCACCGAAAATGAATATTTTCCAGAAATAACCTGCTTTGGGAAAAATCAATTTTCTCAGCCGTGGAATGTTCGTTTTGCACGTTCAAATAGTCGATTTTTAACTACAGATCATAATATTTCCAATGGTGCAATAAGATTTGGATTTGGAGCTAGTTAAGCTAGTAAAATGTTCCCTACAATATTAGGCATCATTTTTGCAAAAAATTCCAGTGCAATTTTTGGTCGCTAACATCTGGCTCCAACTGGGATGGATACCTCCCTGTGAGGTCTCCAAGAACCTAGAAGACCTTGTGCCTTTAGTATTGGGCCATGGAGTCATTAATCCTTTTCGGTGGATAATGAGCACACACAGGCTCGCCTAAACCACTGAAAACAGAAACTTACCCAAAAATCAAAACTTAATGAATCTCGATTACCTGCAAGAGTATAAAGACCTCAGGGTTTGCTAGACGAAGCTCCTCTCTCTGCTTACAACGCTTCCAATTCTTAGTATGAGGTCAACAGGCACATCCACCATGACTATCTTCCATGATTAGGAGAGAAATGAGGATTTTCACCAATTGCAAATTTCAGCCTTCCAGAAAATAATGAGGAAACCAAGATGCACCACCACTAGCATTTTCATAAGGTATAGAAGAAGGATCAAGGACTATAGTAAACCAAAGATCCACTGAATTGTGTGAACAATCATAAAGAAGCCACAGATAAGTCTACAATACTAATAAAATCTCAGGGTGTGAATCCACCAACGGAGGGTGTTGCCGGTTGCAACCATGTCTCTGTAAACCTTTTCTGGATCGTGTATCAATATAGCAACAACTTTAGATACAAAGCATTTTTAGATCTTCTGATATGTGCGGATAGCCTTCCAAGGCTCGCAGATGTTCTTTGATCATGATATCCTGAAGATGAAGTTCGAGTTGGGTGATGTGTCTTCTGATCCCTGATATTTTTCCCTTTAATAATGACCAAATATATTCAAAAAAATTCTTTTTGACTTTCTTCTTCAAAAATAGTGTTTAGACTTGGTTTGATAATTCATAATCAACCTATTCTAGAAGATTTCACATCATTCCAACTTGAATATCTCAAATCTGGGCAAAATTTTGAATATTCTGGTTAAAACAACTTTATGTGGTTAACAGTATTTGGATTTAAGCACCTTATCCACCGAAAGCACTTATTTACGGTGGTTAATGAGCACTGGAGGGCTAGCCTAAACCACCAAAAAACAGAAGTATTTCAAAAATCAAAATATCAAAATTTGATTACCTGCATGTTTGTAAATAACTTCAGGGCTTCTTAGATGAAGCTCCTTTCTCTCTGACTAAACTTGTAATCTCCTCCTGATGGGTTTCAGCTTGCAAATCTCCTTCCATAGAAGTGACAATTTGAGCAAGGGCCTCTAATCCAAGTAGTCTAGCTGCTGGGACTGCTTGTTCCTCCAATTGCAATCTGAAAAGTCTGAGTTTTCTATACAAAGCTACATTCTCTTTAACTATTTTTTTCCTCTCCATCTGATGCAATGTCCTCCATGTTAATAATTACTGATGTGGAAAATTTTGCATAGGTGGGAAGAAAACACCAGTCACCAAGTTGCCAATTAGCATGAGAGAAACAAGACAAGAGTGTCAATTTCTTAGGGTCTTGCTGCTGTTGTCTAGATCTGAATCACCTACAGTTTTAGTTGCCATCCATACCAGACCCTCTTGTTCGGAGTTTTGGAGTATGTCTTCTCTGTACAGGCCTATTGTAGGTGATTTGGAAGCAGTTTCTATAACAATTTCAACAGACGATGATCAATAGGAAGAAGCTTATAATCTGTGTGTTGCATTGCCTTTGATACACAATGACTAAAGAAAGTGACTTTCCGGATTTGTAACATTGATACATGATAACAAGATTTACTTGAGCAATCTTTGAAGAGCTGCCAAAAAGATGTCTCTTTCATCTTTAAATAAACTGATGTGTCTTCTCTTTGCCCACTTGACTTCTTTTGTTATCTGCAAATCCTTATCTTGAAAAATGTGATGGTCACTGAAATCTACTCTGTCAACGTGTGTTGCACCCAGTTACATAATAAAAGCAAATATTTGCAATCTTAAGCTCTTTTGTATGGCTAACGAAAGTGACTCTGGACAACCAATGCCAAAAACACACAAAACAACCATATTGTGCACTATGTTCAAAGGAATCATTGAAGGTTGGAACTGTAATCTGAAGAAAAAGCACGGAACCATTCTGCTACCAGAAATAGGGATTTCCTCCTCAAGTACACATTCCAACATAGCCATGATAGATTGATGTTTTTCTTTTGATATCAAATCTGTATGATGCAAGACTATTATATCTGCCCGTCTCAACGCAATCACAGATTCTCTCAATGGCCCACGTGGTATCAATCTTCTACTGCCCCAAAGGGTTATACAGTTTACCATTACAATCTCCAAGTCCCTGGACAAGCTCCAATGCTTTCTTGCTACTTGAAATGACTAAAATTGGTGTGGATGTTGTTTTCTTCATTAGGGACATAAAAGGGAAAAACAAGACCCTGAAAAACTCATTTCTAAGAACTCTGCATGCCATCATCCAAAATGATAACTCCAATTCCATTCCCAATATTGTTAGCAGTCACCTTGGACTCCCTAAACTGGCAATTATGTTCTGCCATGTCTCCTCTTCTATGACATTCCATCACACCATATCTCTGAAAAAGAATGCAGCAATATTCAACCTGTTTGGACCTGATCCAATTTTGTAGTAGTACCAATTAGATGTCTTTGAAGCGTTTTGACTTCATCTCCACCTCCATAACCCTGGTAAAAATGAGAAGACAAAGCCCGACCTCCAAAAAGAGAAACACAAGGAACTTTGTCATTGGGGTCTTTCCATTTCCACCCCGCGTCAAATTTCTCACACTTATCACAGGCACTGCCAACCTTTTCTGTTTGAATAAACCTCAGAGATATAGCTTCTTGCGGGCTTTGTATTCTTGATAGAGCTCCTTCAAGGTCTGGGCAGCACTCGAGTCAATATAGGTGACCGGGGCCATCTCGATGACAACATAGAACATTGAATTTGACAGGTGGATAAACTGTATGATGAATTTGCGTTCCAAACTGGTATTTCGACCATCCTCTGCCACTTGGACGAATTTGTAGCTGTAATCGCACGCATGTATGAGAGAATCATGGGATTGAGATATAGACAACTTCTCTCAGACTCTCTACAAATCCGATCAAATTCCAGAGCATACATAACAATCCTCACAATTTTCGTACACCGAACGACCAACAGATGCGGAACCACGTCGTCCCACCATTTGCTTCCACTTGTCTGTTTGGCTTCCTCCTCATCCTTGATGGCCAAGGAAATTTGCATGCAATTTTCAGATCTTGGTTGATCATTTCTAACGAAGGACCAGTTCAAAATTGTCACTGGGCCAGTGAGCATTCCCTTCATGGGTCGAGCAGTTATGCTCTGGGCCACCTTAGACCAGAAGACAGTCATAGGATTCGGGCGACTGACATCACCGTAGATAACTGGTGGCTTCACACAACGCGATCCATAAGACTGCACCCAACCATTGACTGTAAATGCAAAGCCCTGGAGTTGTTCTCCAAAGGACTCCACCATGTCATTCATCTCAGGTTCTCCGTGCACAAGCACATCAATATCAAGGTCCTCTTGCAATTTGACAACCTTGGCAATTTCTTCCTTGATGGAGCTAACATATTCATCCTCTGAAATCTTGTTTATCCTATATTCACGACGAACCCTGCGCAATTCAACTGTCTGTGGGAATGACCCAATAGTTGTCGTGGGAAGAATTGGAAGATTCAACTTTTTCTGTTGTTGCTCAAGACAAAGGTTTACTGGTGTCACTCGGCGATGGTCAGAAGTCTTTAATACTGCAACAACTTTTTGAACTGCCTCGTTTTTCACTCTTGGAGAAGCCCTCCTTGAAGCCAGAGCAGCTGCGTTGGCTGCAAAAAATGCCTCATCTTTCTGACCAGCCAATGCCTTGGCTAATGCATCCACTTCAATAAGCTTTTGTGCAGCAAAATCCAACCAAGACTTAATTTCACTCTCAAGCTTTGTTTCATTTTCTAAATCCACAGCCGTGTGCAAGAGGGAGCAGGAAGTAGAGACGACTAGTTTATCTTTCCCAACTATGTTCTCAGGGCTTTCCAAAACACTCAATGAATCAGCCAAGTCATTGGCCCAAATATTTCGGCCGTCAACTACTCCTGCAAACAAGACTTTGTCAGCAGGGAAACCAACCACTTTGATGAGGTCGAGAATCTAAAGTGTCCGCGTGGTATTTCTCAGCATTATTTCTGCAATCTCTTTCACCTCTGTCTTTGTGAGCTGTCTAAACACAATCATCTCATCTAGCCGAATCAGGAACTTAGGTCAAAAATAT
This sequence comes from Picea engelmannii, assembly GCA_009831015.1. Classification (NCBI taxonomy): domain Eukaryota; kingdom Viridiplantae; phylum Streptophyta; class Pinopsida; order Pinales; family Pinaceae; genus Picea; species Picea engelmannii. The sequence continues at coordinate 882,781 of ML782303.1, forward strand.
TTCTTCAGCTCTTTATTGACAAGACTTTTGATCCTTGTGTAGCCACTGTCTTTCTCATCATAATCAAGATGGAAACCAATTTTCCACGATGAATTCAACAGCTGTAAACCCTGAGGGAGATCGACAGAGGAAACAACAGTATCGTTCTTGAGTGCATCAGAGCTCACCAATGCCAGCATCCATTTCTTTCACCTCTGTCCATCCACCTATGGCTTCTGTAACATCATCTTGTTTGACAGGACCTGGACCCTCATCATCCTCTTTAAAGACATCTTCAATTACGGGTTTGTGAGTATCTTCATCAAGCTGTAAACTCCACACAAATTCCTCTATCTTTGTAAATACAACTTTATTGTCCTGCGCATCACTTGATTGGCTTTGACCATTTCTTTTTGCCTGATTTGCAGCTTATTCAACAATAACTGAAAGTGATCTACGTGATCATAAAGCAAGCTTATTTTTCTGTCTACTCCTACATCTAGCCAATAGAAGTATATTGATCAAGTAAAAGTATACTTCCAATGCAACCATGTCAGAAACTGATTTGCAGGCATCGTGCTAGATCTTGACCCGAACAACAATGAAAGCCATATCATGCAGAAAAGAGGTTTAAATAGATGATAAAAACAATCTTCTTCTGACGAAAATATCCTAACATTCATGCTGCTGATAGGCTCCAAATAGTCAGCAAAAGGGTCATCAAATTTACAGAGCAATACCTCTTTAGATTGTTGATCTAACTGTAGATTGAAAAGATGTTGAAAATTGTCTTTACTAATCTCACTGTTGAATGCAGGCTGCTCGAGATTTGTTTGAAGAACATATAATACAGACTGCTGATCTGGACTTTTTAGTTCCTTGCCACCATCGCTCTCTTCATATGTGCTGTGATCTACCTTCTCCTGCAAGTTTAAAAAATGTGAGCTGCTCATAACATGTGCTGCAGATTCAACCCTAGGATTTGGGTCTTCTCTGTTATTAGGATCAAGAGACTCATGAATAGTATCAACTACAGCATCAACACATTCTTGATCATGATTCTCGTGTTCTAGATGAAGATTAGACAGTCCCTGCAAATCTGGAAATGGTAGGCTGTCCTCCTCAACCTCTGCAGATATGAAACTATCACTTGCAAATCTGTCAGTCTGCTCAACATCTTCAAAATTTTCAAAGATAAAAATCTGATCATCATGACAACTAACAACAGTAGATGCGTTTGATATGATGTCAAAAGCATCACTAAGATTGTCATAGTGTGAATCATTGATCTCCTGATCACGATGAAGAGTATTTTCTTCAGCAACATACTCTTCATGAAGTTCTAATTTCGAGAGATTAAATTCATGACAGCACTGAGGATAAATAATATCAGCTGGAAAATGATATTTAAAGAACATATGGAAAGCAACATGAAAATCTGCTAAAGAGCTGACACTTGCATCCGGAAGAGACCGGCACCAATCAAGAGAAATTCCCTCTAGAGAAAACTTGAAAAGCTTAATTTTCACATCGTCATGTACAATTTCAAGCCGATTAATGAATTCATGGAAATCCAACAAATGTTCAGCTGACACTTCCCACTCCTCACCATGAAATTTAGGAAGATTGTTCTCCCATTCATCTCTAGTAGGTACTTGATTAGGAAAACCAACAATGCTTGAAAAATCACAGAACACATACCTCTTGGCTAAGATCTTGTTCATATCATACCAATGGAGTCACCAACAATTTTCTGAACAATGGAGTCGCCACTGAATTCGTCCTTCATGGAGTCGCCAGATAGATGATTACAACCAAATGATGTCCAGGCTTTGTCTATCATCAAATCCAGATCTATGTTGTCTCCCAGGGAAGCTGAGCTTCGATCTCCTCTCCCCGGCAACGGCGCCAATTTGTTATCACTCCAGGAAACTCTCCTAGGCTGTAAGTCGAAGATGCCTGGTAACTAACTCTTTTGAATCAATTTTCTCAATAATGGATGTGGTTTTTGGATCATTATGAATATCTAGGGGCTGGACTGTGTCTTTGGGACTGTCTAGTAATATCAAACAATCACAAGGCCTTCTAAGAATGCAATCAGACAAGGTTGATCAAATAGAATAGAAGGTAACTGTTGAACCAAATTATACTCATATAAACAATAAGCACAATGGGTTTAAAAACTAAGGAAATAACTTATGATTCTCAACTTAGTCAATCAATTAGTGAGATGACAGTCACATACAGATTGAATAAGCATCAATAAAGAACATTCACTCATAAGATATCAGAGAACAGAGAAGAAGGTCTGAAAACACAAATGAAGGAAGCTTGCAATGTTTCATATATTAAGAATGAGTCTTAGTTACAGTAGCAGCATGTAGAACCCAAAATCGAACCCTTAGTTTGTCTTCTATACTAATCTTTATAGCTTTACAAAGTAGTTATGGGATCCTAAAAACAAGGATTAGATATACTACAAATAGTAACTCAAAATTCAATTGCAAAAGAGGTGGGATGATTCCCCAAAATGAGGTCAATCCCAGATTTCTCTCCGTTGATTGTTGGTGCAGTGAAGAACAACCTCCCAAGGCTAGATGATGACTCTCCAATAGAGACCAAGTCGAATTTGTTGATGTGGCAAGGTGTCCTGATTTTCCGTGTTAATTAAAGATGTCCAAAAACCTTTGAAACACCTCCTCTTTCAACCATCTGTCAAAAATAATTGTTGGCTTTGTCTTGATAATTCACCACCTGTCTATTCCAAGAGGTTTCATCTCATTCTGATTCGAAAATTTCTGATCTGGGAAAAAATTCGCTCATTCTGGCAGTTACAGGCTTTCGTTGGTTAACTTGGAAAGCTTCTAGGTGAATTAACTACTGAAAGCGCAGCTTTCGGTGGTTAATGAACAGTCGTCCTGTTCGCCTAAACCACCGAAAATGAATATTTTCCAGAAATAACCTGCTTTGGGAAAAATCAATTTTCGCAGCCGTGGAATGTCCGTTTTGCACGTTCAAATAGTCGATTTTTAACTACAGATCATAATATTTCCAATGGAACAATAATATTTGTATTTGGAGCTAGGTAAGCTAGTCAAATGTTCCCTACAATATTAGGCATCATTCTTGCAAAAAATTCCAGTGCATTTTTTGGTCGCTAACAGGTCCCACTCAAGAGGGCTCAAGGACCTTGTTGCAATTTTCCTTTTATTGCATGATAATTGATTGTTAGTTAACATTTTGTTTCCCTTTTTAATATTATCATAGTCATGCATGATTAATTATGATTTCTGTCCATTTCTAATTAACTGGTTAGTTTCAACAAGTATCATGTAGAAAGAGTCAACGACCTATTGGGACGCTCTTGGGTGTCATCTCAAGGCTGAGAACCTCAGTTATACCTCATTTTGTTTTAGTCTATATTTGTTGATGCTTCAAAATACTCACACTATATTTCTAGGATTTTTTATGGCTTCATGTAGGACTGTTAAAGTTCATGTAGAAACTGTACAATTCTTGTATAAAATTCTTATAGGACCGTTACAGTTCTCGTAGAAACTGTACAGTTCTTGTAGAAAATTCTTGTAGGAATGTTTTAGCTCTAGATTTCAATTTATTTTAGTCTTATTTTCATGAAAGTAGCAATAAATAATAATATGACATATGACTTGCTTTTTATTCAAGGGTTAGGCATAAAGTAGATCATTTAGTCCATGTACCAGTTTAACTTCTTTAATTATAATTTTTTGTCATACACTAGAAATAATTCATATTTTGCATTTAGTTTGATTTTCATGGTTTAATATGATTTATTTCATGCCATTAGATTAAATCCCTTTTTTTTCAATCTAGATTACTTTCTCTTCCAAATTGGTGTGCTTTTCATTCAAGCAGTAGTTTAAAGTTTATTTCCGACATTTCATTTCCCTGCACCATTTGATGCATTTCAACCCTTGATCAAACTCAAAACTATACTATTATTAGTGCATACTGCATATACATTGCATAACACCTCTCAAGTTTATATGAACCCCAGGTTGACAAAGTAAATTAAGAATCCAAGGACGCAGTAGTATTATTGTTGTTATTCATAGTTCCACTAGACACCAAGTTGACCAAATCGACTACCTTCTAGCCATAAACTAATGGAAAAACATAGGTGGTAAACAAGATGATTTCCCATATCATGAGGATGTGCAATTAAAAACATCCATGCAAATGGGATGAGATCCTTCCTTATGTTCAACATAGCTACAACAAATCCCTCCACAACTCTATTGGCCACATCCCTTTTCAGGTGTGCTTGGGGTTCCAACCATTTTTCCCCATTGATGTATCTTTTCCCATTACAACTGCACATGAAGATTCCTCCCATGCTCAGACTGAGGCTGATCGAACAACCAAATTTTCCGATCTAATCCAACACATTCAACAACAAGTTCATGACATTTTGCAGAAACCCAATGCCAAGTACAAGCAGTACCATGATCATCATTGAGTGGTTTCATTTGCAGAAAGAGAGCCTCACACAAGCCCATCAAAATATCTTCCCACTCTGATACGAGCCTTACACCATCACCAAGGTTTTCGGTGAGAATTATTTTGAATTAAGTATCCCCCCTTTCCTTGGCTTGCACCCAATATTTAATGTAGAACTGCTTCATCGATATTTTCCACCTCTCCTAGACACTTCAAACGTGACCGAGCACTTATCCCCTACATAACTCAATCCTGACTACATTGAACATGCTACATTTTATAGGATCATGGACACCAATATGAAGGGAACCTACTAGTAGGACATACAACTCTATTGGGTTATCAAAGCAAGGAAACTTCTTCAACAGGGAAAGTGGCTCACCAGGAGCCAGATTCAACATAAGTTTCCCCATTTGATGGAGGAACTTGACACAATGAGGATCATTTATTCCTAATGGGTGAGGATTGATCTAGTTTTATATTGGTGGCCACCCACCTATTCCACTAATTCATAATGGTTTCACATCTTGGCAGTTTTTCTATGGTTTTCGGGTCCCAAACTTATGGGGTAGTTTTGAGGCCCTAAATGATGCTTTTTTGGCTCAACAACGCCTAGCATGGATTGAAAGGAAAATGCTACACCCAAAAAAATGTGTACTCCTCATCTAGAAATGTTTGACAAGGTACTGAGCACCCCAAATGGAGATCGTATGCAAAAAATTTCTCCCCTGGGAAGTTGACGTATTAACTAACCACATCAGGGCCCACAAACCTTTTGGTGTTTCATCTTTTGGGTTATGGTTTTGGATGTTTAGGGTTTTCTCATTGATGATTTATGTTAAAATGTTTTTTTGGCCTCTTTGTAATCAACGTCTTGCGAACGATCATATCCAACACATCTCTCTCCTTAGAGGTAAGCTACCACCATTCTAGTTAACTTGTGTGCTTTACATTTTATAGTATTTTTATTTTATTTCAAACAATCATTAATAAAATCTTAGTTTTATTGTATTACTGTGTTCCTTGCAATATATTTGTGTATTTCCTTGTTATATCTCTGTTATATCTTTGCCTTCATATCATTCTTAATATAATCCAGATCACGAAATGTTATAAACGAATGATCATGAATTGATAAATGTATGTATACAATAATTTGAGGGATAAAAAAATACAAAAAATAGGAATTAAAATCTAAAAATAAATTATAAATGCTTACATTTCTATCTTTTGCACCATATTCTAGATCAATTTCCTTATGTGTCAAATTTGTATCACTATCCAAATAATCTCTTCTAATAAACTAGTCCACCCCACTCAATGATAATATATGGTAAACTACATTGCATCATTCTATTTGTATCTTCATCCAATCAAGATTGTTTGCAATGCATAACTGCATTGCATCCTTCTCCACTATCCGGATGAAGAAAAAAAAGATTTGGTGCACCAATCAAGATTAAAAATTATGTTATAAAATAGTAATTACAATAAAATATAAGTATACATTTCACTTTTATCCATCTACCTTTTCCCAACAACACCTCCCATTCAAATTTGTTGGTGGAATTGACATCCCAAAGGAGAGGCACATTAATATCACCCACTGCTTGGGGTAAATACTCACTAAAATACACATTGGACTTATATACCATATAAACTTCAACCATTGAGCCCTTTGGATGTGATCTTTGTCTAATAAAATCCTTCAATGCCTTCAAGTGCCTCTCCACCAACCACATTGACCTTGTGTGTATGGGTCCACATATTTCAATCTCCTCGACTAGGTGTATGAGGTAATGTTCTTGTGCATTGAAAAAACATGGAGGTAGATACTTTGCATTTCACACATTAAACAAGGAATCTCTCTCTTCCAATACTTGATATCTTTTATATAAATTTATTTAGATGAAAATTGTCTAATATTGCAAAGTAATCGCATGTCAACATAAAATTATACAATTCAAGTAAATCCAATGTCAACGAGTTCTACAAGTAACATTTCAATTATAAGTTTTTACTTACCTCATGTACTTGCAAGATCATATATAACTTGCTTTAAGACATCGCCAATGTTGTTTGGGAGAGAAAGAGGTAGAACATACTATAATAAATAAATAAACATTATCGTCTAATTTTCATTAGAATCAAACATATGTTGCTAACAAATAATGTATATATCATAAGATGATAAATATTAGAAAATTTCAAACCTTAATAAAGCTATGCCAATTGTGATTTTTTCCCTGCCAAAATCACCTTTTTTCATTAATATATTATTTATGTTTGAAGAAAAACCAATGGGAAATTTAATCTTCCATATAACCTCTTTACAACATTGATTTATTACTCTATTAATAACCATGGAAGATTGGTTAGTTCTCCATCACTATAGCAATGAGTCAAATGTTGTGTTAGTACATGGTTAAATTTTTCTTAGGCATTGTTGGGTCAGAGGAAATTTTAACTTTGGAGCTTATATTGTAAAGAGAAAGAAGATCACTTGGAGCCCACACCATAGAAAAATTGACCTCAACAGTGAGTATACAGGTTGTAAGAGGAGAAATCGGGGCTTAATTCAAAATAAAGGGTTTAAAGTAGGCCATTGGGTGCTTAAAGTTTACACAACGCACTAGTGAGGGACTTATCTCAGTGACCAGGGGCTACAACCGAGTGCCAAGGGCCAATGTTTCCACACTTTTCATCAATGGAACATGATCAAATGTTGAGATTTGGGTGCATCCCTCCTCACATGATCAATGATGTATAACATATCTCACAACCTTAATTTTCACGAACAATAATGGAAGTTGGGCATGTAGGGGTTGGTTTTGGGGATTGATACGTATCTCATATTCATAGGTTTCACATGGATTTTCACCATTGAAAAGCCACTCCTTTTCCAATGTGATACCATTGGTGGTATTTCTAAAACCATGTAGGACTGGGTGCCCAATTTGTGCTGAGTTGGGAAATGACGTCAACCAATCACAAACTAACAAGATACCACCTGGACATGACATGGTCAGACATGGGATAAATGACCACTCCTATTCAAATAGCCTACACAAGCACCCATAAGTAAACATGGATGATGGGGAGACACCTGGACCAAACAAACATCATCAAGACTGACAACCATGCCACTTGGGCATCCACCTAGACCAATGATAACCCACCACATGTCTGTCGTACATGGATGAAATCACCTATGATGTCATTTAAAATATTCGTGTGTTCTCATAATTTGAAGAGACAACCAATATTGAAGTGATGTGTGTCCCTAGATCATTTTTAAAAAATGGATATATATTGGATATTAGCATATTTTCTCATGCGAGAAAGGATGTCATAGGCGTCGGAAGGATCATGTGGCATGACTCATCAATCTCATATGAGGCTAATCATTCATAATTATTATATTTTCATATATGACTGATGGGTATTACGATCATTATCCATCTCTCACATGATCCAACATCTTATCTTCAGTACTATGCTCAAATCTAATTGATCATGGGTTCAACCAACCATATTGTTCACAACACATAACACTTCTATAAGAGAGGTTCACAAGATAAGCTATGACCATCCTCAAGCATATCATTTTCATTGGATGCTTCTTTCTGAGATCTACTATAATAGATGGCGATCTACTTATAGGGGAATCTTCCCCTGGTAAGTCCTGTTGTCCATGTTGGCTTCAGATGTGTTGGGATTTCTATATGTTTATGCAAAGGGGGATAAGGTTTCTTCCTTTTCATGATGGTTCAGAAATAGAAACAACAAGTTATCCTATAAATTATCCTAAGGTGCAACTGCATTTTCTAGCCAATGTCCGGCTGATATGGATGGTAGAGGACCTAGAGGCCGGAACAATGATGTGTTACACAGTGAGGTGATTGTAGCTAAGAGGAAATGACTAGTTTTTCCTTCAGCCGAAAAAAGCCTCAATTTTGTAGAATCATAAGGTACCCAACCTAGCAACTCTATCCTTTGGACCCATTCGTATGGAAGGATCCATATTCATCCTGATTTGGGGGTAAAACTCATTCTATCAAGGGACATTTTACCATAGTAAAAGAGATTGTTTTACTTTAGTTGTAATTTCCACTAGAAAGATAAATAATTTTATTAGCTAAAGAAGCAATATCATGAAACTTTAATGGTGGTATAAAGAAACAAGAAGTGGTTTTGTTACAAGGAATAGATATAAATAAGTCATCAGGATCATTAGCTAATCATTAACAGATAGAGAGAGGAAGAGTGTATGAACCTCAAAGTCGAGAGATCAATCCATCTCCAACAGAAAACATATTATGAAAGGGCATCCATGAGGCTGATAGGGATTCAACTATGCTCTGTTGTATTATGTTCTAATATCCATATTTCTTTCTTCTCCATTGTAATCAATCCAACTTCCATCTCTATAATTTTACTCTGGTTATTAATAAAAATCTTCAACAACAACTTTTGGCCCATATGTATTGTAAATGTGTATGGAGTCTTCATGAATCACATTGATTTTTGTCCCCTGACTAATCTTGTTTCATTTATTGTTGAAATTATTCATATTTTTACAAAGTTTCCTTTATATGAATGTATTAGACAAATAGTTGTTGAAATGAACGTGATTTGAATTAGAATGCATAAAATATGGAAACTACTAAATTCTTGAATGCTCAGAGCATTTTCTTCCACCTAAGCATGGTAAGATTTGTCTCAATTGGATACCTTACATATGCATCCCTCTTTCCATACAATCACTCATTCTTTTTAACCTCAAAATACTAGTCCGCAGAAGATAAATTGTTCCTATTAGCGAATGGTTTTCCTAATTTTCCTATCTAGAAATGTTAATGAGATGTGAGGAGAGAGTATTTATGCATATCTCCCTTTATAAATCAAGGTAGCCTTAAATCCATTTTCTGAGTTTTGGCTTGAAGGATCCTTGGCATCATTCCTCTGAAAATTGAGAACATCTCAAGGACTAACATCCTTAGATGGTGTCATTTCCACAGACATAATAATGAAGCTATATTTCCTAGGAAACGATAAAGATCAAAGTTGGTTCTTGAAGGTGAATGAGATCCAGACACAATTTTGTTCAAAATTCACTTGGCAACTCCACTGAGGCAAATATTGCATCAAAAACATCATACCAGAGAAAATTTAGATCTTGCAAGTATTCCATATTTGTCTGATCCATAAAATTTAACCTCCTGGAGAAACATCCATGGAATACTTTAGACGTAAGGTAACCCTAATCTTGAAGCTTTTCCTTCTATCAGTTCTAAATTGAATATCAATGATAGGATACCACAAACACCTCCAGAGGCTCATTCAACCACGCAATTGTCTAATAAACCTTTAATTGACCTTTATAATTCCCCTATAACTTTTTCTCAGTCACCCAATAGTCCATATAAACCTTTCCTGAGAAATCCCAAACCACCTTTGTCTGCAGAAACTAGCAATTTAATTCCTAAGGACCTAATGGTTCTGCAAGGAGGAGGAAATAAAAACCCACCACCACCTCCACCATATATTAATCCATGAGTGGAAGCTATGTATGGACCTCTAAATATTCCTGCAAACCCTCATGATTTTCCAGAAAATTATCTTAAACTACTGCCAAAATACAACAGGGAAAAATAAATAACAATTGAAGAGAAAATGACATATTTCCAAGACTTTACAAACAATATTTTCATATAGCATGATGTTGTTTTTACGAGATTATTTGTACAAACCCTTGAAGGAGATGTTAGGAAGTGGTTCAAAGGGTTACCTCATGCTTCTATTAACTCCTGGGAGGTTCTTGAAACCACCTTCATGAAACAATGGGGTGAAAAGAGGGACCACTTATACTATCTTACAGAGTTTGGGTAATTAAAGAAGAAGGTTGTAGAGACTATAATCAATTTCAGTAAGATATTTAATAAAATATATAATACGATCCCAATAGATATTTTTCATTATGCTAAGAGAAAGGAGCCATGCCACCCTTTTAATCATGCAGGATGATGCCATTGACATTGAGGGAAACATGAGAGCTTATGGAAAGATAAAGGTAAAAATTGATCAGAATGATAAAGACAAGAAAAAACTAAAAGATGAAGTTGGTACCTCAAGTTCTAGTTAAGATTCTCAAGAAGCTAAATTAGAAGAAATGTCCAGTCTCATAAAAAATATATCTAATAAATTGTCCATACTTCAAACTGAAGGTAATCCTCCAAATAAACCTCCTAATGACGAGGGCCAGATGAATCCTAATCAATTTAGGAGACCTTTTAACCCTCAGATGTTCAGGAGAGATGGAAGAAACAAGGAACATCCCCTTAGACCTCATGTAAATAATAACAACAAAAATAATGTGGTTTATGATTTAGGGGCTGAAGGGTTTACAAATTTTCAAGAAGAGTTACATTTGATTCAAGACAGTCATGAAGCTATACATCTCACTCAACATGATTATGAGAGATCCTTAAATACTAAACCTCGTACTAGGAACCAAAAAAATATTTATGGAGGACTTACACTTTCTCAATATAGGATGTTTATTGATGCATTACAAGTTGAATTACACAAGAAATATGACCTTAGTCCTAGGCCAATAGGGATAAAAAATGGTAATATACTTGCATCCAAGAAAACACTAGCAATTCAGTCCAAATAAAAAGAAAAAGAAACAATCATTGTTAACAAAGGACAAATTCCTCTAATCAAGTTCAGAGGAGGGTAGATTCTAAAGACTTGGATAAATCTAGTCAGTTTTTCAACATTGAGCATGAGTTAGGGAAAATAAAATGATCAGAATGATCAAGAAGATGATCTCATAGAATACAAAATCATGGGATTCTCACCAAAGATATGCTTTATGCGCTGATAGAATAAGAAAAAAAATATCCATTGGAACTTCTCCCTTTCAACTAGTATATGGGACAAATGCAGTGTTTCCAATACACCTAAGCATGCCAATGATGAAATTATTACAAGATGAAGAGGAAGAACCAAATGTAGTGCATAGAAGGATTCATCAGCTTATAGAGGTTCAACAAAAGAGGGAATTTGTATTGGTTAAATAATAAGAACATCAAGAGAGGATGAACAATATTTTTGATAAGAGAGAAAAGGAAAGGAATTTCAAGGTTGGGGATCTAGTTTTAAAATGGGATGCCAGGCGAGAAGACAAAGGGAATCATGCCAAGTTCGACAATATCTAGATGGGACCTTTTTAGGTTGTTGTTGTTCATGATAATAATAGTTATGAGCTAGTTGATTTGAATGAGTATGTGTTGGGATCCCCTGTGAAATGGGGGGTTTCTCAAGCACGTTTTATGATACTGGGATCTAAGTGTATTCTACTTGTGTCACATTAATTGCTTTAATATTTTTTTGTTAAAGTCAAGTTTTTGTCAATATCATGTAATTTCGTTTTTGTGCAAATAAATTTGGGTCATTTTGGTTAAGTTGTCGAGCAAGGAGGAAAATGTGTCCTTTCAAAGATAAAGAAAAGGCATGGCAGATGGGAAACCTCATACTCCATAGCCCAATGAGTAAGGCAACCATTCTAATGTTCTCAATACATCACAGGGATCTGTTGTCCCTGTTGGAGCCAATGTTAGTACAAGGTTAAATTTTTCTTAGGCACTACAGGTTCAGAGGAAATTTTAGCTTTGGATATTATATTATAAAGAGAAATAATATCACTTGGAGCCCACACCACAGAAAAATCGACCTCAACAATGAATATAAAGGTTGTAAAAGGAGAAATCAAGGCTTAATTTTTCATAAAGGGTTTAAAATAGGCCACTAGGCACTTAAATGTTACACAATGCACTAGTCGGGGACTTATCTCAGTGACTAGGGGTTGAAACCAAGTTCCAAGGGCCAACATTTCCACACTTTTTGTCAATAGAATGTGATCAACGGTTGAGATCTGGGTGCATCCCTCCTCACATGATCAATGATGTATAGCGCATCTCACACCCTTAACTTGTACACACATTAATGAAAGTTGGGAATGTGAGGGTTGGTTTTGGGGCTTGATACATGTCTCGTATTCATAGCTTTTGCATGGATTTTCGCCATTGAAAAAACATTCCTTTTCCCATGCAATACCACTGGTGGTATTTCTAAAACCACACAGGACCGAGTGCTCACTTTGTGCTTAGTTGGGAAATGACGTCGACCAATCACTAACCGACAAGCTACCACTTAGACATGATATGGAGAGATGCAGGATAAATGACCATTTCCTAGTCAGATAACCCACACAAGCACCCAAAAGTGACTATGGATGATAGGGAGACACCTGGACCAACCAAACATCATCAACCTTGACAACCATGCCACATGGGCATCCAATTGGACCAATGATAACATGTCACATGTCCATCGTACATGGATGACATCACCTATGACATCATTTCAAATCTTTGTGCATTCTCATCATTTGAAGAGACAACCAATATTGAAGTGATGTGGGTCCCTAGATCATTTTAAAAAATTATATATATTGGATATTAACATATTTTATTGCATGAGGAAGGTCGTTATAGGCGTTAGAAGGATCACGTGGCATGATTAATCAGTCTCATATGAGGCTAATCATTGATAATTATTATATTTGAAGATATGGTTGGCAGGTATTACGATCATTATCCATCTCTCACGTGCTCTTGTATCTGATCTTCAATACTATGCTCAAATATGATTGATCATGGGTTCAACCAACCAGAGTTTTTGCAACACATCACAATTCTATAAGAGAGGACCTCAAGATAAGCTATGACCATCCTAAAGCATCACATTTTCATTGGATGCTTCTTTATGAGCTCTTCTCTAATGTATGGAGATCCACTTGCATGGGACTCTTCCCCTGGTAAGTCCCATTGGCCATATTGGCTTTAGATGTGTTGGTATTTATATCTATTCTCGCAAAGGGGGAGAAGGTTTCTTCTTTTTCACGATAGTTTAGAAATAGAAACAACATGTTATCCTTTAAATTATCTTAAGGTGCAGTTGCATTTTCTTGCTGGAATATAGTCAAGACAGATGGAAGAGAACCTATAGGCTAGACCAATGTTGTCTTACATAGTGATGCAATTGTAGCTAAGAGGAAACCACTAGTTTTTCCTTTAGCCGAAAAACAAGAATCAATTTTTCAAAATCAAAAGGTATCCAGCCTAGCAGCTCTATCCTTTGGACCCGTTCGTATGGAAGGATCCAGACTCAACCTGCGTTGGGGGTAAAAATCATTCAATCAAGGGAATTTTTACCATAGTAAAAACACTTATTTTACTTTAGTTGGAATTCCTACTAGAAAGATAAATAATTTTACTAACTAAAGAAGCAATATCAAGAAACTGTTATGGTGGTATAAAGAAACTAGAAGCAATTTTCTTACAAGTAAAAGATATAAATAAGTCATCAGGATCATTAGCTAATCATCAAAAAACATAGAGAGGAATATTGTCTGAACCTTAAAGTCGAGAGATCAATCCAACTCCAGCAAAAAGACATATTATGAAAGGGAAGGCATGAGGTTGATATGGATTCAACTATGTTTTGTTGTATTAGGTTGTAATCTCTATCTTTCTTTCTTCTCCATTGTAATCGATCCAAATTCCATCTCTGTAATTGTACTCTGATTATTAATAAAAATCTTGAGCAACAAATTTTGGCCCATATGTATTTTAAATGTGTATGGAGTCTTGATTAATCAAATTGATTTTAGTACCCTTGCCAATATTGTTTCCTTTATTGTTGAAATTATTCATATTTAGACAATTAGTCATTGAAATGCATGTGATTCGAATTGGAATGCATAAAATGTGGCAACTACTAAATTATTGAATGTTGGGTACTTTTTATTCCACCTAATCCTGGTAAGATTTCTCTCAGTTGGATGCCTTACCATGCGTCCCTCTTTCCATACAATCATTCATTCTTTTTAACCTCAAAATCCTAGTGCGTGGAAGAGAAATCCCCCATGTCAGCAGATGATTTTCCTAATCATCCTTCCTGGAAGTGTTAATGAGCTATGAGGAGAGAGTATTTATGCATATCACCCTTTATAAAGCAAGGTAGACTTAAATCCCTTTTTTGAGTTTTGGCTCGAAGGATCCTTGGCATCGTTCCTCTGACAACCAGGAACATCTCGAGGACTAACATGTTGTATTTAGTTGGCTTCCTCTATATCACTAATACATTTAGCAATAGTGTCCTTGTTATTTCTCCCATCAATAATTTTCCACAAGCATTATGTGACATTCTTTCCAATATGCATCATGTCAAACAAATGAGATACTTGCAGGTGCTCATAGTAGAGAAATCAATTAAATAGGACAAAGTATAGTTTCATACCTTGTGGAAGCCCACCATGACGACATTTGAGAAACATAAATGGAAATATATTTTTTATTAGAGTAAATATAAAAAAATATAATAAAATAATACATGTAACAAATATGGATGTAATTGAAACCAATTTCTTACCATGATTCTTCTCAAATTCCTTTTTCCATAGTTGAGGAACCATTCTTCATGGTTTTTTTCCATCCTCTTTCTTCCCATTAAAGACAATTTTTTTTCCAGTAGTTTGATACCTAGGGTTCTTAAGGAAAAAATGTATGAACTCGTTATACACCTCCTTTCCTAAACTTCTTGAATTTTTATATATTGTTCTAGGACCACATTGTAAAAAACCCTTCAATATATAAAATACTATTTTTTTTTTCTATCGTGTCTATTACATATGAGACTAGCCTGTGGTATAAGAAACCATGAACCAATGGCATATAATCCATAAAAATCACACGGGAATCACACTCAGCTTGGGCCACACCAACCCTTAACATGGATGTATTTTTTTGGGAGTCTCCTCCTAACTACCGCAAGTTTTGAACCTTGGTCACATTACATAATGAAACCATCGAAATCCAATCGAACTAGCAGAATTTGAGAAGATATAGAATAATGTTAATAGAATGTCAAAATATTAAAAAAAAGTGTAATAATGGATATATAGAGTTACATTGATAATTTACATACTACAAAAACGTGCATGTCTAAAATAGGTCTCGTGAGGAAAATAATAGTTAAAATAATAAAATAAGAGTCGTGAAGTTTTAAAGGGAAAGAAAGAAAACTACTTTTTTTTATATCGTATTTTTGACTTATCACCTTATAGGTTTACTTAATTTCCAAATTTATGAAGACATTGGATACATAATTAAATTCCGCATCCAACAAGTATCAACTCTGCATACTTTTAATAGACACGTAGTGAGATAAACTGGAAATACAAAAGAAACACATTTTTTTCATGTGTTTCTAGTTTATCTCATTGTGGGTCTATCAAAAGTATGTAGACTGGGTTAATGTGAAATTTAATTATGCATCCAATGAGTGTATACAATTGAAATTTCAGTAAACCTATAAGGGGATAAGTAAAAAATATGATAAAAAAAAAGTAGTTTTCTTTCATCCCCTCCAAAACTATTTACCATTATGGTTGACATCATCATATTGAATCCTATTAGTTATTTTAAATTTGATGTTGATAACAAATTTTTTGTTTTGAGGCCCATTTTTACTTCAAAATTTATCTAATGCCCTATTGCATCATGAATTGTCCATGTAAGATGGAATTGAAATTGTTTTTGACCTATTGGTTTGGAGATGCCATGCATATTGTTGTTAGCCCATAACTTTAAAAGTTCATCAATAAGAGGCTCAAGATATACATCCATATCTCTAACTTGGTGCTTACCTAGTTTTTTTTTTTCTAGGTTACGCGCCTGGAGGAAACCCCCAAGTACTTCCCCTCATTTTGAGGATGGTACCTAGGGTAAACCCTAGTATTTCAGGGCACGAGGCCAATCAACAACATGGCTCAAAGACTTTAGAATAATATACTCATTAATAAGTCAACATGTCACTTTTAGGAATTGAACCTAGGTGGGTAGGTTAAGAACCATTCCTCCCAACCACCCAGGCTAAACCCAATTAACAAAGCGATGCTAACCTAGTTATTTGAAAATAAAAATATTTAAGTCCTTGTACATATAAAAAAATTCAACAAAAAATTTAAAAACGAATTGGTATGTTGTTAACATTCCTAAAAATAAATACCTGGAAAAATTAATGTCAACATTACATGCTCCCTCTTTATTGACATCCAAAGAGGAAGGTTGTTGTTTATAACAAAAAATGACCAAACTGAGTTAATGGATCTAAGCTCTCCAAATGGATTGACACCACCAACTACCATAAAAAATCTAACATTACAACGTTCTTCTTTAAACTTGGACCATATTTCCTCAATTTCCCTAAATGTAGAACCATCTCAAGGCATTCACATAACACCATCTTTACTTCTCTTCCTTGCATGATAATCCATAAAATGTGTTATGTTTTTGCACCTAAAGTTTTTTGGAAACATTGAATTATGGAGATATGAAAAAGAAATTTACGGTGCACCTTATTTGTTACCTTATCAGTTCTATAACTACTAATTCCATTAGGACATGCATCAATTGTGTTATACTCCAATCCTATATATTTCATAAATACATACAATTCTCAATACGTGCAAGGTAAAGTATTTGACAATGGTAGGATAATACCACCTAACAATATACAAGAAAAAATAAATTAATATAGTTGGTACCTTCAAGTTGACCAACAACAAAAGAGCAGAGAGAAGAAGTTTCCTCAAGTCTTTGTATAATGGTTTGTGTGCCATATCAAAAAGATTTACATCATGAATAGCTTCATAGATCTCATCCATAGGTGTGTTCTCATCCATGGAAAAAAATATGTCAAGGATAAACCTATTTATCCCTTCATTCTCAATAATATCAATGCCATTTTATGTCATAGTATCAGCTTCAATTATATTACCCTCACCATCTCTAATACAAATTGTAGCATATGGAATTCCAAGCATTGGTTCTCTTCTCTTTGTAATTACAAATAAATAAATATAATTAGTATCAATTTATTAAAATAATTGAAACTATTGAAAAATGACAAAAAGCATGTTTCCTCTATCTTACCAAGGGGTGATATTGTTTTTCCCCTTCAAATTTACCATGCTCCAAGCAATGTTTCCTAGTTGTTGGCCTATTAATTCTTCTTATCTTTATGCATTTTCATTGGATGCACGGATGATAACATTTTCCATCACCAATATTAGGAATTTTGGATGATTTTGAGATGGTTTCTCATGATCAATAGTTTTCCCAAAAGAATTGCATTCATCAAGATCAACATCTACTTTGAGATCCAATGCTTCATTGATAAGAGACTGTATATAAACCAACCGATTAGATGCACCAGTTCCCGAGTTAGGGTTATCCAAAATTATTTCATATTTTAACAAAATATTCAACCCATCCATTAGTACAATAATAATATATTCAAATAATTTCACAAATAGAAAATTCAAATTAATGGTATTAATTTTTTTAACCAAATAAATTTTTTATTATGGTTAGAAAAATTTCACCTTCTCCCAACTCTTCACAAAAAACAAGTTGTTTTCTTTTGTCATCCATCTTTTCAATGCTGCAAAAAAATAAACAAACTTTATCAGTAGACACATCGAAATTATATAATAATCTTCATTAAGAATTAAAATATCATAAAATTTCGCTTATGTGATGCCTTTTCAACACCATCTTTTTTATTTACAAATAAGACCTGATGGTTTATTACTCTTTCTATCTACTTCTTGGTTGACCCAGGTTTAGATCTGAACAGTTTTCCAACAAAACCCTTTAAAACTATCGACCCTTCTGGTAAACCAGAAGGCAACACAACACACAGAATTCATTGTGTAGTATCACCCGAGATAGTACTATGAGTAACTACAATGCTCAGATGCTTATAGTATGGTATAGAGGGGGGACCTAGGATTGTGTTTCCTCTTCTTCATGCCTTGATCTGAATTTTCTTTCTGTTTATTCTTAAGGGTCATTCACCTATTAAGCCTAGGCACCAATTCTAACAGATCTAACATAAGTATTCATTCATCCATTCATAGTATAATTATTGACAGAAAGTAAATACGCAATAAAAAACACACTTGACACAGGTTTTACCATGGTTCACCCCCTCCTAGGCTACGTCCATAAAGATATGGCTTCTTAGGCTCTTTTATTTATATTTCTGCAAAATATGGCATCGCATGCACTACAATCCTGATCATACAATCATGAAAAAGGCTCCACAACCTCTATGAGGTAGGCTAGATCAAACCAAACTCCTTAATCTGTGATCTAACCCTTAATATCTCACTACTTTACTTTCCTACAACTCAACAACTTACAAAATTATATCAATCTTAAAGTAGTTATCCTCACCGAACAAAAAATTTTTTAGGACCCTCGACCTAGACCTCCTAGGTACTTATTTATACTAATTTACAGCTTATCAGTCATTACACTCTCTTACAAAAACCCTAAACCTAGTGTGGTTAGGTTTTTCTGCATGCGTGCCTTGCATGCTTTCCTCCTTTGCATGTGGATTTTCCCCACATGTGCTGCTTTTCCTGCCAGCAGTATTTTTCCAAATTAAGCTTTACTTTCCAAAAATAGACTTTTCCTCAAAATCGTCCTACGCCCAACAAGCCCCCAACACTGACATGTGGCTCATCCTCAGCCACCTAGGCAGTGTGCGCTCCCTCGATATCCTCTGCTAGGATGTGGAACTTATCTGCAAGTTCCCTTCCTCTTGCCTAGACATGTGCGGCCTTTTCCACGAGTGATTCTAATGCTTGCACTGTGATCTCCTCATGTATCATTGTTGCACAATCTGTATGTGCTTGCACCATGTTCTTCTTCTCCTACTCCAACTGCGAGATCATCTGCACTACTTTCTCTTGAATGGGTTCCATCTACGCCTGTCTTTCTTTCTTTTGCGTCTGTGCTTCTTTTAACTCTTCCTACAACTTCTTTATATCTTGCATTCCTTTCAAACACTCTATGATACTCATTGTTTTCTTCATTTGCTTGAGGTCGTGGATAGCTACACTTACTCTTTCTTCTTTCTGGTCCCACTACTAGACCTGCTCGTCTTCCCCCAACGATGTCCAAAGTTGTGCTGCTCTGTCAAACAATCTTGCTGCTACGCTGATTTGTATTTCCATCTCATCCATTTGACTTGAAGCTTCCTGGTTCCTTTTCTCCTTCACCTCCGGGGGAGTCATTGGATTGATATTTTCTTTTAGTCCCTCGATCTCCTACTAGTACTAATCAATTTTCTAGGAAATCAGGGTGATATTTTCCTCTACACTTCGCTCTGCTGCTTGCATGGTGTTCAGGATTCGATTGTATGCCACTGTCAATCCCTTCTCTAGCCTGTCCGTGTGTTCTTTCTCTTCTTATTTTTCCACGGTCAAATGGTCGCATGTGATCCAGAGCATCTTTGCGATCCCTCTACCCACCTCTAGATTTGTGGCATCTATGTGGGCCCTAGACTATACTTCCTACATGATGTTGGCTTGTAGCCCATATAAATCCTTCATTGGAATGTGCGCCATCACCATCTCAAGTTTTTCTACTTCCTCCAAGGGTTTTTGCGCTATCTCTTGATCGAATCTGATCATTTGATGCATTATGGTGAATGTTTCCCTACCCTGGACAACAAATTTCACAGTCTCTTCGCCCTATTTCTGCGTAGATGGTCTCTGTGTCTTCTCTTGTGGTTGCCCAGTAGCCCGTGATTCTTCCCGACTCCGTAGTTGTTGAATGTTTTCATGTACCTCTAGGATCTTATCCATAATCTCTTCTCTCTACGCCACTGCAGTCCTGACCACTTCCTAACTCTTGTCTTGGACCTTATCCACGACGAGCTCTACATCATCCCCTGTGAAGGTGATGTCGGGGTCCTTTGTCTCGTACTTCCTCTTCTTGCTCACGTCTTTTCCCTGTGTGGGATTTCTTGTCATATGTGAGGGTTGTGTCTTCGTTGTTATTCCTTGGCTTATTTCCTTTGGAGCTTGTGTTGTCTCCTTTTTCCCAGTCCGTGGTCAGCTTCTTGTTCTTGTTGTTGTGGGTGTTCGCCTTGACATTTTTTATATTTTCCTACTCCCACTTGGTAGGGTTCGTGTTGTAGTTGTCCTAGTATTGTCAGCCGTAATAATTGTTTGGGCTGACGAGCCTACTTTGGTCATCTCTTTAGTCTTGGAGAAATGCGTTGTGCCTATCCTTGTGGATCATTTTTCTATTGGAAGTTGCCACTGTGCAGGACAATCCTTGATAATCCAATCCATCTCTACCCTGGTGACGCAATATTGCATCTTCAACCATGCCTTTTTGGGATCCCTTGTAGCTTGGATCCATATGTTATGTCAGGATGCCTCGAATTTATCTATCACTTATGTCTCATGCCCAACCTCCATAGGTATGAACCATACATTTGTTGTGTGCTGCTAGATTTATTTTAGCAATGGAAAACACAGTGTTGTTTTCCTACTGCGTCTTGTTATATTATTTGTCTTTCCAGAGAGACTCATACTTGCCCGCTTAGCACTTCCCTACCCTATCCATGAATGTTGAGAACTTAGGCTCCTGCCACTCTACTAGAGCTATTAATATTATCAACCAGGATTAATGGAACTCGGTTCCATTGTCCTGTGCAATGTGATAGTCAAGTAGGAATTGGTTCAACAGTTATGGTGCCCAACTGAACACCATCCCCTTCGCGCACTGTGTTGCTACTGCGATCACTCATGCTGGCTCTTCCTCTCCATGACATTTTCTTAGCAATTTGCACACCATTAGCTTACTGGAGAATCTTGTCGCGTTGTCGTTGATCTCTTTGATGATGATGTCTCTATTTCCCCTGGTTGTGCCGAATTGTGCCTTCACTTGTTCCGCCGGTTCTTTCTCACGCACTTTGTTTTCTAAGAAGTCTTTCGGCTGCGCGTCGAGTGTAGCAAATCATTTTATCTTGGAAATTAATGCCACGTCGATCTATACTGGTCTGTCCATCCAAAGAATGCCTCCATGGACCCGTGAGACCAGCTTCTTGACACACAGACCGCCATTCTTACCACGCCCAAAATGTGGTATGTCTAAGAGGTTCATTATACCTGAGCCATATATCCTTGTAATCCATTGTGCAGGCTCTAGCACTAACATTCCTAGGGGTCCAATATCCCCTGTGTTGATCAAATAGTTTTCCTCGACCAATTCTGGAAATTTGGTCATGTCACGCATGTCATGGTCTGCATACCTCAACTTTGGTACCATCCCCAACATGTCATCGACAATGGGGACTGCATCTGGAAGAAATGGAAGGGTAATTTCCATACTATCAGGGGTCTTTCTTTTCTGCCCCGCAAAAGATGTGCTTGCCTTTCCTGCTTATGTGCCCTCTTCTTCCCCAGATGAATATGGTTGGTCGATTATGTCCTAGACCAGTACTTCTTCTTGTTCCTAGGACTATCGCGGTCCCACTGTGTCATCTTGTCTTGCAAGTGCATCGGGGTTAGGGTTTGAACCCCCATTTATGGCCCCAGAGCTCTGCCCTATCTCTCCTTGCTACAATGTAGGGAGCTATTCCTCGACTTGTGTCAGGATAATAGATTATGGGTATGAGTTAGTCACATCCTCGAGCTCGACTATATTCTCTGGCTGATGCATCCTCTCTTTATTCCTTTGGCCTTGTCGGGTGACCTGGACAAACTGTCCCGGCGACCCAAAATTTGGTGGAGTCATCCCTTGTAACTATCACAATCTCTTCTTGATACTTCATCGATTGGAAACTAGGGCATGGGTTCTCTTTCTCACTCTGAGCTCAAAATTTTCTAAGTGTTGAATAACTATACACTTTTCCACCTTTTATAGACTGGGTTATGTTCACTTTTAGTTTTTTCGTGCATTTGTGCCAAGTTCACTTTTTACTGTGCATTGTCTTCTGATGTTTGTCACGGTAGTTACTGCACACAACTTTTCCCCATTGTTTTTGTATTTTCTCTCTTTTGTATTTTTTAATTTCTTTTTCCCTCTTTTTCTCCTTTTTTATATATTTTTATCACTTTTTTGTCCTAGCTTCTACTATAATACACTATGTACATGTTCTTCTTATTGTGTTGTAACTTTTAAGTGCTAGGAGGTCGATTGTCCCTCTACAGTTTCAGTCGACTCCCATTCATCATTCCTTTTAGCTCTGCTCCTGCCAAATCCTTTAAATGTACAGATCCCTGATCTGTGAACGTCTTGACTTCGTAGGGCCCTAACCAATGCATTATGAATTTACCATGTTGAAATTTTTTTATGTCATAGAGAAAGACTAGGTCTCCTTCCTTGAAATTCTTCCTCTTGATATGTTTGTCATGCCAAGATTTTTCTCTTGCTTTTTGTAATTCTTGGTGAAATCCTGTCAAAATCCTATCCTCTTCCATCTCCATGAGTTGGTTTAATATTTCCTTTACTGCACCTCTTTATGCCATGTTGGTTATTATTTCTACATGCAGACTGAGTACATAAATTCTAATGGTATTATTGCTTCCTTCCCATACACCAATATGAATGGTGTATGTCCTTTCAAATTCTTGCATGTAGTCATGTATGCCCATAGTACTGCTGGAATTTTCAAATCCCAACCATCATTGTTGACATTACAGATCTTTTTGAGAGCATTCTCCAAGATCTTATTGAAGGCTTCTACAATTCCATTTGCCTGAGGATGGTAAGGTGTACTCTTCTAGTGATATAATTCAAACTCCTCAGTCATAGCCCTGATAGTTTTGTTGATGAAGTGAGTACCTTGGTCACTCATCAAGATTCGTGGACATCCAAATCTAGTGATCACTTTCTGAAACAAGAAGTGTGATTCTATCTCTGCGTTGCAGTGTTTGACTGGTGTTGTTTATGCCCATCTTGTTAAGTATTTTGTCACAGTAATGATATATCTCGCTCCTGACCTTTTTGTTGGTGGATAGATTGGCCCAACAAAGTCTATTTCCCATTTTTCAAACACCTGCAAAGTTACTTGTGGTCTCAGGGGCATCTCATCCCTTATGTTAGGTTTACCAACCCTCTGACATACATCACATTTCTAGCAATATTCCTTAGAATATTTGTGAATTTTTAGCCACCATAGTCCTACGTGCAATACCTTCTGTGCAGTATCTTTTCCTGTATAATTTCCTCTAGTTATTCCCTCATGAGATTCTACCAAAATCTTAGGCCTTTCATGTTCTAGTACACATATTCTCAAAATATTTTCTACGCCCATTTTGTATAAGTGTCCTGCAATCAATTGATAGCATGCAACTCTAACTACCAGATTATTCTTCTACACAGTGATAAACTCTTGTGGTGCAATCCTTCTGCTCACATACTCAATGATATCAACAAAATACTCATCAACTATTTGTACTGAAAAAAATTGTGCATCAGGAAAGTTTTCTTCCAAATTGGTCGGTTCCTCTCCATTAGTGACCCTTGACAGATGATCAGGTCATGCATTCAACTTCCCTAGTTTGACTATCACTTCAAAATCAAATTCCTGAAATAACAGTAGCCATCTACATATCCTCCCCCCCCCCAACACTAGCTTGTTGACTAGGTATTTGAGGGTTGAATGATCTGTGAACATCTTAAAGTGTTTTCCCAGTAAGTAATGTATGAACTTCTGAAGTGCATAGACCATATCTAAGCCTTCTCTTTCTGCAGTATTATAGTTCTTCTATGATTCTGACAGTTTTCTTCTTGCAAATTCTATAGGATTTTCCAAATCCCTTGCTCCCGGCTACGCCAGAATTTCTCCAAGTGTTATAGTTGATGCATCTACATGCACATGAAAAGTCTTTTACCAATCCGAGAATACTAGAATAGGTGTTGTGACCATATTTTCTTTTAGTGTGTCCAAACCTTGTTGGTAGTCTTCATTCCACTGAAATTCAATATCCTTCTTTAACAAATTTTCCAATGGTACAGTAATCTGCACATGCCCTTTTATAAATTTGATGTTTTAGCTTGTATGTCCCAGTGGTTCTCTCAACTGGCGCACTGATTTCGGTGGTGGTAAATTAACAATAACTGTGATCTTGGCAGTTTCTACTAGCAAGCCTTGTTTACATACTATATGGCCCAATAATATTCCAAAAGGTGTACCAAAGATGCACTTCTTGATATTCAATGATATATGACACTACTTGCATATTTCCAACATTATCCTTAACACTTCCACATGGTATTTTAACAAACTATATACAGTCCAATCATCCAGATACACTTCTAAAAATTGATGTATGAACTCCTTAAAATTAGCTATGACTACCCTTGAAAATATGGTTGGTGCATTATTCATCCCATAAGGCATGATTGTGTACTGGTAGTATCCCCATTTTGTGGAAAAAGTAGTCTAATACTTGGCTTTTGGATCTATCTTGATCTTATGGTAGCATGAGAATCCATCTGTAAAGGAATATGATTCCTGGCCTCCCGCATTCTCTAGGAATTCATATGTAAAATGTGTAGGGAAAGGGTCATGTAGGCATGCATCTTTCAATTTCCCTAGGTCTACACAAATCCTGATCCCCCTTGTTTATTTTCTTGGACTACTATGGGGCTTATCCATTCATATTCCTCCATTGGTTCTATGATGCTAGCTTCCAACATTCTGTCAATTTCTGCTTTCATTGTCTGCTTATATACTGGATGTAGTCTATAGGGTCTATGTCTGATAGGTCTGGCCTAAGGTTTGAGAGGTATCTTCATCTCTCCTAGCTCTCGTGCTATGATTTTAATTTCTATAAAGGTCATTGGGAACATGTCACTTTATTCGCGTAGTAACTCTGTTATCCTTTCTATTGTTTGTTCATCCTAGTAGTCTCCAATACTTGTCATTTTGGGATTCTCAATTGTCCCAATGTTGACTTCCTTCACCTTGATTGGCGCAGAAAATAATTTTGATTCTAGATATGGACCTTCAACCTCTCTTTCTCTTTCAATTTATGTAATATGAATATTGCGTGGGTCATATTCATCTTGTGCTTCTTCTTCCACATGATAGCATGATAGTAGTTCTTTGATTTTTTGCATGTTCTGTTGTTGGTATTATGTCATGAGTTTAGCCTCCAGTTCATCAATATATATCACCCCTCTTATTTTTTTTAGTGTTCAATCAATGTTGGGGTTCTCATGTTCAAATGAAAAGGTTACTATAAAATTATTTTGTAATGTTGTCCATTTTGCAGTGCCTTTGCACATTTCCTGGTCTACATACCAGTTTTCTGGAATTCCTTCCAATGTATGGATGAAGTGATGAGGCCATTCCTATGGTAGTGTCATCCTCCATTGTGTCCTTCACTTCTACAAATGTTATGTTGGTGTCCCCTGTCCATCATATCTATGTATTTTATTTCTCCCCTGCTCTGCGTCGAATCTAATTTGCAGTAGTCGCTTACATCCATACCAGTCCTTAACTGTTTCTTTGTGTGTACCCCCACCATCTTACATGTGTTTCTTTGAGTGAAATGTATATGGATAAGAGCCTCTAATTCTCTAACACTTCATCTTCATATTTGATCAGAAATTGTTCCTAATCATTCACTCCATGAAAACTGGGAGGTTCTCTTATCTTTGTACCAACCCATCTTTTTTCACAATCTATTCTTGCGCACCTTCTTGTAGAAAATTCATGTAATATCTTCTTCCAATTATCCAAACATGTCTATGAGTCAGAATCACATGATGTGATTCTCCTCCAACTGAGTACCCCATCTGTAGTTGGATTGACATAATCGTCTTCGCGTACGGTGGTTTTGTACATCTGGTTTATTTCCTCCAGATCTAAGCAAGTGGGCTCTACAAACCTCTCTCCTTCTGATGGATCTAATGGTGCAATGACTCTGTATTCTCGTAATTCAAATTTCATCTTCCTTGTCTTCAAGTTGATTATGACCTGGTTATCAAATTCCCAATCCAAGACAAGAAATATTGGATAAGGTGTTGTGCCATCCATTATTTCTATCACTTCAAAGTCTGCCTTAGTGCGCACTCCATCCAGATCTATTGTCACACCTTTAATCCTTCCAATTGGTAGAAATTTGTGTTGGTTTGCTAACTTCAACTGGACAGGTGAATATCCTAGTGTGGGCTCTCCCATACACTGCTTTGTCTTCTTAGGTAACATATTTACCTCAGAGCCTAAATCTAGTATAATATCCCCCATATTGAAATCTTCAATGTTGGCATTCAGTTTGAATTCTCTGCTTGTCCTGCTTCTTGTATGAAGGTGATTGATTTTTGTTTTCTCTAACTTCCCCTCTACCTATGTGTTACATCTTTCTAACATATTTTTCAAAACTTTAACAAATAATGGGTCATTCAATAGCTTAACACATGATTGTAGAAACGTTTTTATGGTACTTACTTGTGCTAAAGGTGGTTCTTCATTGGTGTGATCCATTGATAAAGGCATCTCATACATTGGTACATTTTGAGTATGTTGTGCAACTGATGTAGATGCAACATCTTGTTTGAGGAAATCCTATCTAGCCTCCTTGAATGTCTCATTTTATTTTGTCGCATCAAACTGCTTTTGTGGTTCAGTATTCTTCTTCACCCATTGGTGTTGAGATGGGTCTTGTCTTATTGCGTTAGGTCCTATCTTAGATCCTCCCTGTGTGACTGTGTTGATATTTCTTCCATAATCCTTGGCTTCTTTAGAGATCCACTATACATTCTGATTATCATATTCCTCTTATCCTAGATCTTTCCCAACAATGTCAAATAGTCTTTTGTGTCATGGTCTGTTGTGAGACAACACATACATGTCACTGGTGGAAGTAGGAATTTCCTTGCATAATGTCTTGGTTGTTGGAAATTTTGGCACACTAATGGACCTCTGCCTCTTCCAAATCCTCCTCTACCTCATCCTCCACCTCTGTATCCAGTTCAATCTCCTCGCAGTGCGTTGTATTGGGGCACCTGATTATACTGTGTGTGGTTATATTGTGGTTGTGTGTTATTATTGTGGATGCGCAATGTTGTATGAAGGTGGTACCTAGTTAAAATGAGGTGCATATTGCCCTATCATCATTTCTACTTGCACCACATAGGTGTCTGAAGTTATTTCCCTCATCAGGTCCATTTTCCTACAATATTTATCATTGTGACCCACTGATTTGCAAAAATTGCAGTATGAATTATTGGGTATTGTATGGTACTTCTTCGTCATTGGACAATGATATGGATCATGACCATATCTATTATAGATATCACACCATGGTCCTCCTATTGGAAAAGGGTTTGGTACTCATATTTCCATGTACTACGCAAACGTTGGGCATTCATTCTTGTGGTGTCCTTATGTCATGCATGTGGTACACCAAACAACTTCTCTTTTCTCTTTGCCCTTATTCTAGTTCAGTTGAAATGTGAGGTTCTTCATATCCTCCTTCAAATATTCTATTGTTGGATCTGTCTTCTAATACTGGTTCTCTTCCAGTTGTAATGATGCCTGCAGAGCCCCTGCCCGAGTTTGAAACTTTTGTTGTCTTAATGGATATTTTAAATGTGGTAACAATGAATTCACAAATAGATGTCTATGTTGCATGTCATTCATGACCTATTTCAACTTTCCCTTTAACCGTTTGAACCTCTGATCAATCTCCCAAATAGACTCACCTGGTTTCTGTCTGATTTCAATCATCTCATTCTTGTATTGTTCTTTTGAACTAGGCTTATGAAATTCATTTATTAGTAGCTTCTTCACATCTGCAATCATCCTTGTTGTTATTGGTGGAATATTTATAGCTAGACTCATGTACCAGTCCAGTGCACGGTCTCTTAGCATGATGGATAACTGTGCAAGTTTTGTATCCTCATATGTGATCTATTTAGCTTCACAGATCTTCTTGTAGATGAACAAGTTCTTTTCAGGGTCTTCATATGCCTCACCTCTAAATTCTGGTAACCTGATGGTGGGATCATGTCCTTCCATCTTGAACTGTGATGAAATACTACCTTTGTGCGGTGTAGATATTTGACTATTAATTCCTGATTGGGTGTACTTCCTGATGTCTTTCTTCTACTAAAATTTGGTTGTCTGAATGGTGGTGTTTTTTTTTGTGTACTAGTCGCACATAGGGTTATGGGTTTCCACACTGACACCGATATGCATGGGAGTTCTACCTTATGTTCCTTCCCTTGGACCTCTTTTCTTCATTTCATATGTTGTATGCAAGATTTACTCAATCTGATCCTTAGCCTGGAAATCCTTGTTGGCCCTTGACCAAGTTTTGAGTGCCTAGGTGGAGCTAAGATCACTTTTGGACTTCGACATGTTGGTCAAAGATGGAGTGCCTAGGTGGAGCTAAGATCACGGATCTCACTTATTTTGTGGGCTATGTGGACCCAACAAGGGGTTCTTTAGGGTTTTTGTAATGGGTTATGGGATGTCGGCCCATGGGTTTACCCATGATTAGGCATTATTGTAAGGGATTGTAAAAGTATAAATAAGTAAGAATGTATGGTAGAAGAGGGGAATCTAAGGAAATAGCTTGCAAAGCTACGTGCAAGTAGTTTTGAGTTTCTTTGTGCAAAAAAATGTGTAAGTGTTAAGGCTCTGTGCTCGATAGAGAAGTTGGATTTGTGCCTAGACCTAGTTTTGGAAGGATGATTTGGTGCTCAGTGCGAAAATCTCCTGTCCTATGTGAAGTTTGTCTCTGTGGCTTAGTGCACAGGATCATATGAATGTAAGATATTGAAGAATACTAAATAAGATGAAGCAGTTGGTGGATGTAGCCCCACACTGGGGTGAACCACGTATATCTTATGTCTTTAGTTTTCTTTATGTTGTGTTATTTATGTTATTTATTTTCTTAGTGCCTTGATTATAATGTATGATAGATAGATCTGTTGATTCTTAGTGCTTTACTTAAAGATGAATGAATGTTAGATTTAACTCGGTGTTGTGTGCTAAGTGGTTGAAGTTCTTAATATTTATTGATATTGTTTCAATCTATCTTTGGGTATGTTCTGCGATGTTAATTAAGATAATGAACTAATGCATGTCACCTTCTAAGTGTTGCTAGAATACTCTATGAAGTGTTATTATCACAGATATGTGTCCCATCTTGGTTACAAACACCTAAGTCCTGTAACCCCCCTGCTTCTACCTCGGGTGATACTTCGCCTACTTCGCAGGTGCTTCCGAAAGGGTCGCTAGTTAGGGTTTTGTTGGTGTGTTGTTGAAGCGTTGAACCCTGGGTTTTCCCCTGTGCTAACAAATGGTTCCATTGTCGGGACCTGACACTGTGATTGTTGGGAATTGAAGTAAATAAAAGAGAAGCTTTCAGCGTATATCTATTATTGTAGTGTGCAGTACTCTACTTGAATTATGAAGCTTTGTGCTAAGATAGAAACCCGATTTGAAGAAAAGAGGTAAGACCTTAAAAGAGGTAAATCTTTGTGCTTTGATAAGAGTAAGATAAGTGCAAATTTTTGTTTCGAAAGCATGAATTTAGGTATGTTTAATAGATTTTATCCTAGTCTAAAAGCTAGGCTGCAGTTGGAAGAAAGATTTGATCTAAGTAAAGCTAATATAAATGAAGAAAGATATGTTATTCTTATGCATAGAAAGAATCTTTGGACTAATAAGTGGATGCAGAAACCTAGAAATATTTTTTGCAGATTGCAGGTCCATCACTGTGATCCTAGTGCACAGTACAGAAGAGGTTAGGGAACATACAAGAGAAAGAGAGGATTGACACTATGTTATAACTGTAGAAGACCGGGACATATTGCTAAGGAATGCCCTGGTACATGTACTATTTGTCTTTGTTGTAAATGTAGCACACCCACAACGGGGCATAAAAAAAATTCACTTTTTCTTAACTCTCTTTAGATTCCCCTTTCTTCAATTGTAGGTTCTTCCAAGCCGCGGGCTCTTTCCTGGCCCCTTTGAAGGGTTTGAGAAATAGGTTCTAGCTCTCCATGCTATCCCCTTCCTTCATATGACCTCAAGTTGTGACAACACACCTATCAAAAGGTGCTTCGCAACTTCGCATGTCAGGTATTTGCATGTGGGCCAACCCTGACTCTTCCGACTCTTGAACTTTCAAACTAGAGCCTAGCGCGTACTATATCCTCCCTTAATATTTTTCAATGTGACCCCTCGCTATGACCTAGAGACAATCTTCCAAGCACTTCTCACTTCATGTTGTCAGAAGATTTCTCATCTCCCTTCTTCCAAAACCCAAACTAGCGAGTTCTACTCGCTAGATCAACGGTCCTCACTCTCTCATGATCCAATGGTCCTGATCTCCTCTCTCGCGAATCAGGATTTTGCATTTCGCGAATTTGGAGGTTGGATTACCTTTGTTTTCCCGATTCTCGATTTCTCGATATCCACTTTCCAGATGAACGGTCCAGATCCCTCCTTCGATCAACGACTGTGATCCTTTCGCGAACTTGGACTTCGCGAGTTCTCATGACTCCTATCTCTGACTTCCCGAGTTTTGAGTCAGCGAAACATTGATCTCTCGCCACATGTCCCTTCTCAATTGACGGCTAGGATCCTTTCACGAACTCAGACTTCATGAGTTTCCACAAATCCTATCTCTGACTTCCCGAGTTGCGAGTCATCGAAACGTTGATCTCTCACCACACGTCCCTTCTCGATGGACGGCTAGGATCCTTTTGCGAACTCAAACTTCACAAGTTCTCATAACTCTTATCTCTGACTTCCTGAGTTGTGAGTCGACGAAACGTTGATCTCTCGCCAGACATCCCTTCTCGATGGATGGCTCAGATCCTTTAGAGAACTCGGACTTCGCGATATCTCACGACTCCTATCTCTGACTTCCCGAGTTGCGAGTCAGCGAAACATTGATCTCTCACCATGCATCCATTCTTGATGGATGACTAGGATCCTTTCACAAACTCAGACTTTGCGAGTTCTCGCGACTCCTATCTCTGAATTCCCGAGTTATGAGGCAGCGAAACGTTGATCTCTCGCCACACGTCCCTTCTCGATGGAAGGCTAGGATTATTTCGCGAACTCAAACTTCGCGAGTTCTAACGACTCTTATCTCTGACTTCCTGAGTTGTGAGTCATCAAAACTTTGATCTCTTGCCACACATCCCTTCTCGATGGACGGCTAGGATTGTTGCGGATCCTAGCTCCTCGAGTATTCTCCTCCTGGATTTTCTCCGAAGGGTTCTTCCTTCGAAGTCTGTGGGTTTCTGCCACTTACCCTTCTCAGAACCAATGGTTCATATTGACCTTGCGACTTTAGAATTTGTGAGATCTCACTCTCCCCCTCGCAAATATTCTAAATTCTGATCCTTCGAACTATCAGATCCGTTTCCATCTAACCCCCTGACGATGGACGGTTCTGATGATTTTGGAACTTCGGGACTTCATAAATTCCACTCTCTTGTGCAACTCCAAAAGGTTAAATCTCATGTACTTTCCTCTAGATCCAATGGATGTTGGTCCACGCGCTCAGATCTAACCATTGATATTTGATCTTCTCCCTGTGCGTTCTTCTAATTTTCTAGACGTGGTTCCAATGGTCCAGATCTTTCACAATGCTCGATCCAACGATCATTGTTTCTCCTCCTCTTGAGCTTTCGCTTTATTCCCTGACTTGGAAGATTTCATATGTTTCAAAGGTATCGACCTTCGGTTTACTTCCTATGAGCCCTGATGTATGGTCTCGACTTCTGCTTTCCCTCCTGAGCTTACGAACTTGAAACAAGTTCACCTCTTGGATCTCATCTGCACTTCTAAAAAGTGCTTGTCTCTTATGAGCTTGGTCCTTGGGGATTTTCAAATTCCCATGTACTCCTTGCGTTAATTTTCCTGCATCAGATTAACGATCCACAACCTCCCTCAATCCAACGGTCCAGATCACATCGCAACTTCTGGTTTCAGAATTTTAGTCGCACCAACGTGTGATTCTCTCGATGTGTGAACTCCGATCTCGCCAATCCGATGGTCAAGGAGGATCCCGATAGATCCTTGGATATATGGTCCAGGTCACATAACTACTTTGGGTTTCAGATGATTCATCCCCTTCACAATGATTACCAACATTCCTCTAACTTGCGAATATTGAGGGAGTCGAGGCTCTAATGCCTACGCCCCTTCTTGAAATCTAACGATCATGACAGACCTTGGATTCTTCCGAACGGGTCTCGTCCGTTCACCTTCCAAATGAAAGGATATTCTCTTTCGATACTTGAATCTCACTATTCTTCCTGAGCCTGGTTGGATATGAAAGGATTAAGAGCTTTGCGCTCTTTATCTTGAACGTAACGCTTGGAAGAATTCGTCTGTGCACCCCTTATGTTAATTTCTTAGCACTAGAACTTAAGTAGTTCTCGGTCTCTGTTTGCCTCGCGGAGAGCCTATGCATATCTGCACTACCTCTCCTAAGTTTAACAAGATTTTTCCTCCAAGGGACTCAGAACGACTAGGAGGGTAGACATGCGTACATGAAACTGTACCTAGGGTCGACAAACTCACAGTTCGTGGCTCTAGCTTATGCCACCATAGGATGCAAGCATTTACAAGTACAAGTCATGTTTGAACCATATAATTTCTTACTTGCCTAAATACACAATCAAGCAGAAATAGAAGGGATATAGTCTATCCATTAAGCAATCATGCACATTCCTGAAACATTCATGGGATATCCAACTTTAACTCACAGTACCACTTAAATACACAAGATATGTGATTACTTATCTATTACATGTGGTAGCCAACTAACAGACTATGGGTGTTCATCCTTCCACCCGAACATAGGTTCAGAGGAATTCATTATTAACACTCTATCCACCCCCGTGCCAAGCCATGATATTACCAAGGAACTCTCGTGGTTCTCAATGATTCTTGCTCTGCTTCAGCTTCTTCTCAGGTTCTTTTCTCTACAAAATTTTAGATATTTCTCTCTTTGTTATGGCCCAAGCGAGGTTTATCATATGCTCACTCGGCATCAAGCTTGCGGCCTTATGTTCGTTATCCCCCTTGGAGAGCTTTGTGCATCTCCCTTACGATATTTTTCTCTCTCGTCTCCTCTCTCCTTTCTGGTTATCCATGTGTATGTATCTTACCTTCCTTCTGTCAAAAGGAAGCTCGGGTCTGTAGGTCTATGTGGTACTTCAGGATGACATTATGTAGCTAGACCATGCTTCCATTCATGGGGGTGGTTTATAATTCAACCACTGGTCCTTTCTTCATTAACTGATTTCTCTCCTTAGGATCTGAAGGAGATTTATTATCCCCATCAAGGGAACTTTGGGGTTATTTGATATACCGAACCCTCTCTTATAATTTTCTCAGTCTTTCCTCTAGTGATATCATGGCCAGTACTTTCAAGGCTTCACCCCCACATTCAGTTATTGGCAACTCAAACAATAATACATTTACACTGTCCACATGCCTTAGCATGGTAATCCTATTTTATGATTAATTACAAACCGGGGGAAACAAGGATATTAAAATTCCCTCCCCCTTAAAGGAACAATGTCCTCGATGTTCTTTCTCAAAAAAACCTATCATGCCTTTCTCATTCAATTGTTTCAGAAATCTCGATCCTTCTTTCTCGGTTAGGCTCTTTTTAAGACCCTTAATCTTGGTCACCTGCTTTCAATAATTCTTGGACAACAAGCACGTTAATCATAGTCTTATGCGAAAACATTGCATAAAAATTTCTAGGAAATTTTTCATAATCTTAGCACAATAATTATCTGCGCGGTTTGTGGATTTGTATCCACATGGTTGTTTTTTTATCGAGGCTCGTCGTTTTTCCTTGACATACCCATTGGGTGCATGATCCCAATAAATAGTTTACAATAACTATCAAGGTTTCATCTTCCTTATGGTCACTCACCCTCCAAGCCCAAGCTCAGGCATCCCCTTCTCTGTTATACAGTCCCTCGGGTGATCCATCTTGCCTTGCCAAGGTTTTCTCACATAGGAAGAACTACCCACCGTGTGCATGATCCAAATAGTTTACAAGAACTATTAAAGTCTCCTCTTCCTTGCGGTCACTCACCCTCCAATCCCATGCTCAGTCATCCCCTTCTCTGATATACATTTCCTTGGGTGATCCATCTTTCCCTACCAAGGTTTTCTCGCACAAAAAGAATTTCAGAGACTTTATCGAGTCTTACATTCGAGGCGTCCCTCACACTTGCTCTGTTGAGGCATCCCTTCAGATTGTGTTACATCAACACAACATATTTCAGACGATCATGGCTTATCACAGGGTTCTCATGGCTCAGTAGTAGCCATTTTTTATTCTTTTAAGCTTGACAGCCTTCTGGCTCAACGAAAGTTAAGGATGAAGGTTACTCTCCTTCTCCTAGCACGGAAATAGATAGGGACGAAGGTTAATCTCCTTCTCCCGACTCAGTCATAGATAGGGACGAAGGTTAATCGCCTTCTCCCGAGTCAGTCTCTATTTCCTGCAATCAGAACATACCCTTTTTCTCAGTTCTTCCTCCAACTCGAGAGCTCAGTATCATGTCTCTGCACTCTTTGCAATTTTTTTCCTTTCACCTGTATCATAGGCATACAGAAATTCAGAGACATCATCATAAATTTTAAATTCAGAATTTCCTTGTAAATCTGTTACCTATAGGTTTCCAATTCTACATTTTATTTTCATATTTGTTCTGCATGAGAACCATATTCATAATTATGGGACTTTCCTTCCCATAGAGGTTTGGATCAATAGGCGATTGGTCTTCCTTATGGGCTTACAACACTGCCATATTCAAGACTCCTTTGCTTCCTGCACTTCAACTTCAATCAGCCAAACAAATTGTTAGTTTCTCCATGCACATACATTTTTAATGCACCTTTATAACGTCATCACAAACAATTTCAGAGTTGTGCATACTAACAATCAAATTCACTTTATTAAAAAAAAAAGTACCATTCCCTGTAGTTTGGCTCAGTAGGCAATTGGTCTTCCTTATGGGCTTACAATACTACCATATCCATGACCCATTTCTCCTGTAGTTTCAACATTCCTCAGCCAAACAATTGTTAGTTTCCATGTACATTATCTTTTCAAAATCAAGCATACTAACAGTCCAAGTCATTTTCACCTATTCAAGGATACCAAGCAAAAAGGATACATCATCCCTTACCTATGCATCATTCCAGCCTACCAAATGTTTCAAAATGTAATTCAGATATCAATTGATTTTAAAGAATGTGCCAACATTTGTGGCCACATTCATACCCAATGCACCCTTTCATTGATTTTAAGTTTCCCATACTTTTTGACAAGTACTTTGCCATGGTGTGTTGGAGTTTAGCCAAGATTTTCACCATATGGCTTATTTATTCTCATTCATTGTTGCAGCAGGGTTGTGCTTCCAGATATAGGCCAATCACGATCCCAAATCAGTACACATGCAACTCAAAATTTTCACATGAATGCCTTTAATAATTCTCCCTCCATTAATAACCAGGGTGCCAACACTCATGGCCACCCAAATTTGGTTTTCTCTAACACCTATACAATGTGAGTAGAAATGTTATAAGGTCCTCCTTCCTCAATGGGAAATCTATTGTCTATCCTTTATGAAAACATGCATTTCCTTGAAGCAATTCCATGCAACGTGCTATCTATGAGCACTTTTGTTTCCAATTGTTCCTTGATCGGTCCATGTATTCATGACATATCAGTTCATGAATTCTTCCGAGGATTACAATTAGTCTTTACTACCATAGGTTCATGCCTCCATCATTCAGGTTCTCCTTCCCAAATCATACCCTACTTGGGTATCCAAGGCATACAACTGCCTTTCAACGTTTCATACATAACATTAAAACCGTAAAACATTTCAGAAGGTATTCTTACCCAATCCCTTCATACCTTGTGCCACATAGGCATGAACATTTTTATATCGGTTATGGCTTCTAGAACCCTCTCTGATATTACCCCATCAGTGGTGCTCCATGGGGAATTTTAAAGTCCCTTCAACAATATTTCAACAAGAACATTCTCATAGGCATCCTCTGATTGAGGTTGTTCATTATTGGCAACTGCCTTTCTCAACAGTTCCAATCTTATTGCTTTCTACACATGACATACATCATAAGCACATTAGTTGTCATGTAAATTAAAATGCAAGTACCATAGCATTTAAATTAATAAAATATTTGCAGACATGTCCTAGCATATCTGTATGCACTTCATCACATTATCCTTAATGTTTTCATGAGTGCAACCCAACACTTATCAATTGTTTTTACAGTAATACAACCATCATCACTATGGTGTCAAAACATTTACTTTCATCAGTGTACTAGCTTTCTCATCCCAGAGAAAAACATAATACATAGAAAGAAAATAATTGAGGGCTCTCCCCTTCTTCAAATTCTTTCTACATCGCCTAGGACGTTTTAGTCCAACTGAGTTATTTCTAAGGCCTCACTGTATTTTCTCTATTTTTGCAATTCTACTCCATGTTGGGATCTTCCTACTCTTTTCCTTGAGTCGTCTTGGTTAGGCCTCACCCTAACCCTTTTTGGAATACAAAAACATGCTTTAATAGCAAACTTTTTGTTCATAATGGATCATGAACCTGTGCATCCAGCACATTACCATTCGATTATCAGAATGTTCAATATTCGTTTATTAGTCTTCTACTCATTACATGATGTTTTTCAAAATGTAATCCAGGATTCTGGTATATATATA
>ML782303.1:920173-935006 GCA_009831015.1 Picea engelmannii
TATATATATATATATATATATATATATATATATATATATATATAATAAAAACTTGTGGCTTACTGCTTAATTCTCAGCAGTCATTAAGGTTGTGACTTTGTTTTCCTGACAAAGTCTTCACATAGTTCCTCCACAGGGAATTCCTTCAGCATGAACTTCCTTATTGCATATCCATCACTATATGTGCTAGATTCAACCTCGAGTTAGCTTTTATCTGTTTACCAAATATTCCTTAAGGAATATACACATGCATCTTTGTCATGTACCTAATTACGTATCCATATGTATTCTGGTTTTGTTAACTTACATCCATGATGTATTTAACCATATTCATAATCCTAAGCCTGCATGTAGTTGTCATAGGTATATTTCACAGCCCACATACATCTTTTCTTTTAATATCAGTCAACTCAGGATTGTTCACAATCCTTCTCATGTGATTCCCAAAGGCATAATCATTTGCCTCTTATTATGACAGCATAACATCTTTGCTCATTTACCCTTCTATCTAATCATATTAGTATTCCCTGAGGAAAGGGAATACATTCCCCTCAAGCTATTACTTGGAACACAACTTTCATGACTCTTCAGAATGGAGTCAGCCATGCATCCATAATATTTGTTTAATCTTGACAAGAGCAATTCTTGCTTTATATTTCCCTCATCGGGGAAACCATATGGTGTCATGTACAACTATACTCTTTCATCATACACGTGCATCACTTGCATGTTTAATATCATTCATACCTAACTGGTATCGATATCATGCTTCATATTAAGAAGCTTCACAATGCATTAAACCCATTCACTCAAGCATAATTAAACACAACTAAGTATTCATTATGCTAGCTTATTGCTTACACCTTTTCCATGTCATTCACACACATGGACATATCAGGATTCTATATCCTTTTTCCAAGGATATTCCAAGCATCCTTATGATCATGTATATGTAGGTGCATCTATTGCACCTTTTTACCTATTGCATTCACTTGATAGTTTAATTTCATCATTAGTGTCCTTTAGTTTGATATTTCAGTCACTTACAGGACTGATCTCACAGTCATATCTCGTGTTGATGTTTCCTTCTCTCATGGCTATAACCAACCAGGGTCACTTTCCTCTTTATGCGACAACATTTTAGCAAGAAAACCTCCTTGCCTCAACGTCCATAGGGTCTTACCCATCTCACTTTTCTCTTGTCATGAGGAGTTATATAGTATGATTTTAATATAAAGCAGTAATTATAACTACCAAGGATCCTACCTGATCCTATCATATTCCTTTAATCCCACAAAGGTATTAACCATTATACAATCCACCATCATCGGTGCATGAAGTTCCAACTGCCCATGCTTACAAGCAGTGTTACGAACACCAGGTCATCCATCCTTCTGGCTTCAACTGCCCTTGACAGAACCCTGCCACCTTCATCTATCCACATTCAAGTCTTATTATAAATGTTAATTATCATATCCCTACTCTGGTAAGAGTAGTTATCACTTTGACAAGGGCTAAAGAAATTATTCTGCTGAAATTCAAAAAGAATTCCAAAAATCACAGGTTCAATCTCCAGTCCTTCTCATCAAGGAGTAAATGCAGATAACAATATCTCCTTACGTGACTCGTACATGATCCCAAGCAAGCCAAGTGTTGTAACCATGCTTTGATACCAATTTGTAACACACCCACGACGAGGCATAAAAAAATTCCACTTTTTCTTAACTCTCTTTAGATTCCCTTTTCTTCAATTGCAAGTTATTCCAAGCCATGGGCTCTTTCCTGACCCCTTTGAAGGGTTTGAGAAACAGTTGATAGCTCTCCATGCTAGCCCCTTCCTTCATATGACCTCAATATGTGAACACACTCCTATCAAAAGGTGCTTCACGACTTCCCATGTTGGGTATTTTCATGTGAGCCAACCTTGACTCTTCCAACTCTCGAACTTCCGAACTAGAGCCTAGTGCGTACTAGCTCCTCCCTTAATCTTTGTCAATGTGACCCTTCGCTATGACTTGGGGAAAACTTTATGAGGGCTTCGTGACTTCGCGTTGTCAAAAGATTGCTCGTCTCTCTTCTTTTGAAACCTGAACTAGCGAGTTTCGCTCGCCAAATCAACGGTCCACACTCTCCCGCGATCCAAGGATCCTGATCTCCTCTCTCACGAATCGGGATTTTGCGTTTCGGGACTTTGGAGGTTGGCTTACCTTTATTTCCTGATATCCACTTTCCATATGAATGGTCTAGATCCCTTCTTCGATCAATGACTATGATCCTTTCGCGAACTCAAACTTCACGAGCTCTCACAACTCCTATCTCTGACTTCCCGAGTTGCGAGTAAGAGAAACATTGATCTCTCGCCATGCGTCCCTTCTTTATGGACGGCTAGGATCCTTTCAAAAAATTGGACTTCACGAGTTCTCACGACTCCTATCTCTAACTTCCCGAGTTGCAAGTCAGGGAAACAATGATATCTCACCACGCGTCCCTTCTCGATGGACGGCTATGATCCTTTCATGAACTTGGACTTCATGAGTTCTCACGACTCCTATCTATGACTTCCCAAGTTACAAGTCAGCGAAACGTTGATCTCTTTCCATGCATCCCTTCTCGATGGACAGCTAGGATCATTTCATGAACTCAGACTTCGTGAGTTCTCACGACTCCTATCTCTGACTTCCCGAGTTGTGATTAAGAGAAATGTTGATATCTCGCCACGCGTCCCTTCTCGATGGACGGCTAGGATCCTTTCATGAACTCAGACTTCACGAGTTCTCACGACTCCTATCTCTGACTTCCTGAGTTGTAAGTCAGCGAAACACTGATCTCTCGCTACACGTCCCTTCTCGATGGACGGCTAGGATACTTTTGCGAACTCGAAATTCATGATTTCTCATGAATCCTATCTCTGACTTCCCGAGTTGTGAGTCGGTGAAACGTTAATCTCTCACCATGCATCCCTTCTTGAGGGACAGCTAGGATTGTTGTGGCTCCTAGCTCATCGGGTATTCTCCTTCTGGATTTTCTCTGAAGGGTTCTTCCTTCAAAGCCTGTGGGTTTCTGCCATGTACCCTTCCCAGCACCAATGACTAGGATTGACCTCACGACTTCAGAATTCGTGAGCTCTCACTCTCCCCCTCGCAAATTTTCTGAAGTCTGATCCTTCTAACTCTCAGATCTGCTGCTACCTATCCCCCTAACGATGGACAATTCCGATGATTTCAGATCTTCAGGACTTCACAAAGTCCACTCTCCTGTGCAACTCCAAAAGGTTAAATATCATGCACTTTCCTCTAGATCCAATGGTTGTTGGTCCACGCACTCAAATCTAACCTTTGAGATCTAATCTCCTCCATGCACGTTATTCTAATTTTCTGGACATGGTTCCAATGATCCAGATCTTTCACAGCGCTCGTTCCAACAATCATTATTTCTCCTCCTCCTGAGCTTTCTCTTTATTCCCTAAATTGGAATATTTCATATGTTTCGAAGGTCTCGACCTTCGGTTTACTTCCTGCTATCCTTGATGTATGGTCTCAACTTTCGCTTACAAACTTGAAACAAGTTCGCCTCTTGGACCTCATCTGCTCTTCTAAAAAGCGCTTGTCTCTTATGAGCTTGGTCCTTAGGGATTTTCAAATTCCCATGTACTCCTTGCGTTAATATGCCTGCATCAGACCAACGGTCCACGCCCTTCCTCAATCCAATGGTCTAGATCACATCGCAACTTCTGGTTTAAGAAGTTTAGTCGTGCCAATGTGTGATTCTCCCAATGTTTGAACTCCGATCTCGCCAATCCGATGATCAAGGAGGGTCCTGATAGATCCTTGGATCTACGATCCAGGTCACATCACTACTTCAGGTTTCAGATGATTGGTCCCCTTCACAATGATTACCAACATTCGTTGAACTTTCGAAGACTGAGGGATTCGAGGCGCTAACACCTACGCCCCTTCTTCAAATCTAGCGGTCATGACAGACCTTGGATTCTTCCGAACGGGTCTCGTCCATTCACCTTCCAAACAAAAGGATATTCTCTTTTGATACTTGAATCTCGCTATTCTTCTTGAGCTTGGTTGGCTCTAAAAGGCTTAAGTGATTTGTGCTCTTTCTCTTTAACGTAACACTTGGAAGAATTCTTTCGTGCACCCATTACGTTCATTTCTCAAAACTAGAAATTAAGTAGTTCTCGGTCTCTTTTTGCCTCACAGAGAGCATGTGATCTCTGCACTACCTCTCCCGAGCTTAACAAGCTTCGTCCTCCAAGGGACTCAAAACAACTAGGAAGGTAGACATGCGTACATGAAACTGTACCTATGGTCGACGAACTCACAATTTGTGTCTCTAGCTTACACCACCACAGGATGCAAGCATTTACGAGTACATGTCATGTACGAACCATATAATTTCTTACTTGCCTAAATACACAATCAAGAAAAAATAGAAGGGATACAGTCTATCCATTAAGAAATCATGCACATTCCTGAAACATTCATGGGATATCCAACTTTAACTCACAGTACCACTTAAATACACAAGATATGTGATTACTTATCTATTACATGTGGTAGCCAACTAACTGATTGTGGGTGTTTGTCCTTCCACCTGACCGTAGGCTCAGAGGCATTCATTCTTAGCACTCTGGCCACCCCTGTGCCAAGCCATGATATCACCAGGGAACTCTCATGGTTGTCAAGGATTCTTTCTCTGCTTCATCTTATGCTCGGGTTATGTTTTATGCGAACTTTCAGATATTTATCTCTCTGTTATGGCCCTGGTGAGGTTTTTCAGATGCTCACTCAACTTCAATATCGTGGCCTTCTGTTCATTATCCCCCTTGGAGAGCTTCGTGCATCTCCCTTACGATATTTTCTTCTCTTGTCTCCTCTCTCCTTTATGATTATCCGTGTGTATGTATCTTACCTTCCTTCTATCAAAAGGAAGCTCGGATCTGTAGTATGTGGTACTTCGGGATGACATTTTGCAGCTAGAACATGCTTCCATTCATGGGGGTGGCTGATAATTCAACCACTGTTCCTTTCTTCATTAACTGTTTTCTCTCCTTGGGATCCGAAGGAGATTTATTATCCCCATCAAGGGAAATTTGGGGTTATTTGATATAATGAACCATCTCTTATAATTTTATCAGTCTTTCCTCTAGTGATAACATGCAAAGTACTTTCAAGGCTTCACCCCCACAGTCAGTTATTGGCAACTCAAACAATAATACATTTACACTGTCCACATGCCTTAGCATGGTAATCCTATTTTATGATTAATTACAAAGTGGGGGAAACATGGATATCACAGTAAAATTGTTGGCCATGAGGTTGAGGTTTTTCCAAGGATGATTGCTAAAGTTGAACGAATGAACATGAGACAAGAAAACTATGAAGCAAGTCAAGAGACTAAGAGCATGTTAGAGAATCATAAAGAGAAATAATCACAACAATATCGGACTATGTTATTACAGTTGAAAGAAACGATGGATGTTCACAAAGATGTCATTTTAGCAGATATCTTGAAAGTAAAACAACACATAAATACAAGAATAGAAGACTTCAACATAGACTATGTCTTGGATGAAGAAGCACAAGTGAATATTATGACATAAGGCACTTGGGAAATTTTTGGAAAGCCTACTGTGGTACCTTCATTGGGAAGGATAGGCTTGTTTAAAGGTAAGATGATAACCCTATGTGGAAGAGTTACTAATGTACCTATTATTATCCATGGAACATCGACTGAAGAGGAATTTGAAGTCATTAAGTTTGTTGAGAACAACGCCCCTTTCCCACTTTGTTTAGGAAAGACTTGGATTTAAAAGGATCGTATCAGAAGGAAAGCAAAGGAAGAAGCTACAGAAAAGAAAAAGAAAGAACTAAGGGATTTCATAGCCAGAAAAATAGATTGACTAATAGAATAACGAAAGGATAAGTTGAAACAACAGAACAAAGTAACAACATGGGAGGAACATAAAGCAAGAGAATTAGCTATCAAGGTTGGAAGAATGCAAGAAGGTTTGAAGGACCTATCTATGCAAGAAAGAAGTATATCCACCCATGAAGTATTAAGAGAAGGGATATTAACTTCAGACCCTTTGAGAGCACATAAACAGTGTGAAGTCACTATGCTAGGAGAAGATAAGAATAAGAATGGAAAGAGGAATCCAGAAATAGTTAGAGAGACTCATATCATAGGAAAGAAGGCAAGGAAGCTCAGTAAAAAGAAAGACAAGTTAGAAAAGATACAGGAAGCTACAAAGAACAGATGGAAGACTTCACAGACTGGAACCTCACAGGAGGCAGGTTCACAGGATTTGAAGCTCATGGGAACATCAGGACCACGCAGAATGGGACTTCACCCCGAAGAAGCTATTTGACCAATGGAGGCACCCTGCCATTATAACGACACTCTAGAATGGTTAGAAAATGAATTTATGGGCAGATGGACCGCTTTTGGGACATTGAGGCCACGCCATAACGGCCAGATTCACATTGATGAAAGCATCCATGCCTGTTGGAAGAATCTGTTACGAGGCCCCTCTTATTTAACATGTCGGATGCTGTGTCGGGACCACTTTTTTCCACCCGTGATTAACTGAGCTAACAAAGAATTGATTATGTGTCGAGTTGTGTTATCAGAAACTAGATGTCATTGTTCATTTGTATACCCTACTTATTCGTTCACCTACCCCGACCTGTCTGTTTAACAGTGAGAATGTCGGGCGAACCTACTAAATTAGACAAGTATGTTGAGGAGATATTCAAGAAGTTGATGGTTGATAAATCGTTATCTAAAGGTGTACAGGCATCGTCGACTAGGGGACTATAGGCTTCCCCTTCGACTGGACAATGTTCTGGCCATGTCAACCTCACAACCGAGTAGCGAAGTAAGCATCATGATGATATGGCTAATGCGAAGAAGATCTCGTCGATCTTTCAAGACTATATCCCACCTTTTGCTAGCATGGTTAACCGCAACAACATCCCACGAGAGTATGAATACACCTGATCACTACATACATTCCGAAGGGTATACACGTAGTTGGGAGTCAGTTAGGACATATCCCACTACTGAATAACA
Organism: Picea engelmannii; assembly: GCA_009831015.1. NCBI lineage: Eukaryota > Viridiplantae > Streptophyta > Pinopsida > Pinales > Pinaceae > Picea > Picea engelmannii. The sequence goes on from ML782303.1 coordinate 927,260, forward strand.
TTGACTTCAATCTAGGTGATAGAAAGAACTATGTTATGCTTGCACCCCACCGATACTTGACGACGAAAACTAGGAATAAGCCTCACCTCATCTCCCAACCATGGATTAAGGAGTTGGAGCAGTCCACCATGCTAAATGTGATGAAGATTCCCCATTTTGGTTGTCACCAGGAGTTTAACGCTTGCGTTAAACTCCTATTGTCGTGTTATCATGGTGGATACATGTGGCTCGACCGAAAGATTACTGTGGATCCGACGTTGATCCACTTGATTATAGGATTAAGCATGAAGGGACCCAACCCTCAGTAGTTTTATCTAGGGAAGGCCTCAGACCGCTCCTTGGCACAGCTCATCAAGGAAGCTTACGACGAAGTTGAAAAAGGAAAGCGAGGCTAAAAGGTAGCCTCTATCCAATATGGCGCAGTGCGCCTCGACTACCAACTCATAGCTGGAAATATCACAAGAAATAATTGACCCACATAGGTCACCAGGTTCGTGGTGGACCTCACAGGAAAATGTGTGGAGGAAATGCAGATGAATTGGGTGATTTACCTTGTCAATGAACTTGAGAAAGACTGTCGTGAAGAGTAGGATCTGGGATACAAATTCCACTTCAGTTGGTTGATTGTTTTAATTGCACTTTTCTCTTGGCAAATTCCTAAAGGAGCCACCTTTCCAGAGATTTAACCATCGGAGCCATTGGCCACTAGATTTTCTACCTTGTGGTACACCAACGTCGTGTCGAAGAAGTGGCAGTCAAACACTATGTTCCATGCATATTATCAGCAACTTAAGGTTGCCATTGAGTCATTTTCGCACATGACACTGCACACCTTGCACTAGTACAGACCGATAGCCAAGTTCTGTGCAGATCCGCATTTTATCTATATCACTGCACGCAGAGATGAGAGAAAGGAAGAGTTACAATCATATTACAAGCTGACAGATGAAGATATGGAGCAGATCACGAAGGAGTGGCCAGAGGAGTTCCTTGTACCCGGTGTTGATGTAGAACTCTCTAACATAGAAACCATAGGAATCCCCCTAGTCACTCAGGTCGAATATGTCGGACATTCCAGTGGGACAAAGAACAAGAAAAAGCAGGAAGAAGTCCAGAATATAGAAACTGATGAGGAGGAAAACGCCTTTTAAGAAAATGGATATGGCTCGCTAGGAGGAGGAGAAAAAGAAAATGGAAAAGGAGGAGGGGAGGAAAGATAAAAACAAGGAGAAGGTGAAGCCACACCGCCAAAATACCCCCCTGTTGAAACAATAACACCACAGAAGAGAAATGTTTCTCCAAAGAAACCTCCAGCAAGAAAGAAGACGTCCACCAGTAAGCCCCATTTATAAGAAACGCTCACAGAAGATGACATCAGTTTGGTCTGTAGAGCCATGGAGGATGCTTCCGAGGACATATTGTAGAGATATGGAGTGAAGCAGGAAGAGTTGCATGGAAGGATCGAAAAGGAATTGAATGAAGTACAACAATCCATTTGTTCGGTCTGTGCAGTACCTACTGCGCCTTCCTTGTCACAGATTGCAGAATTAGGGGATGAGCCAGCCCAATTGAGAAGACTAGCAGATGCGAAAGAGGCTCGACTTCAGAAAATCCAGGAAGAAAAGGAGAAGGCTACAGAAGCCTTGAAACAAGAGAAAGATGAAGTCTTAGATCAGTTATGAATAGAGTGGTATTATCTAACTGCGTATGAAAATGAGAGAGAAGAGTTTCGGGTGATGCTCCAAGGGGACAAAGAGAAGCTACAGAGAGAAAAGGAGTAGTTTCTCGTAGAGCATACTATGGTCAACGAAGTGGTAAATAAATAATTTCACTCTATTCCTGGCTTGGCATAGGAGTCGATCGAGGCTCAAGTAGTGAAGCTCACTGAGACCATCCATCAACTTCAAGAGAGGATAACATAGTTGGAGATCCAAGCAATATCGAGCACCCCTCAAGAGGTGCATGACCAGAGGGAGGAAGCTACTAATAACGCAGTATTAAGGATCAGATCCCTTGCCTAAGAATGAAAACATCTAAGTGATAGAAGCGTGCAGACATATGAACGCCTCACAAAAGATCCAGAGCTAAGGAAATTGGAAGCACAGTTACATGAGGCACAACAACAGGCTTTCTCCGTGTAGGCGTAGATGAATTTGCTCACCACAATTGAAAGAATGAAGAGGTCCCAAGAGCAGTGAATGGTACATCAACAGGTTACTACCATCCAGGGCAAGGTAATGGAAGTCACGCAGAAACTACAACCTGTGCAGGATGAAGCCTGCAAGGTGTTTGAAGAAATTGAAGGACAAGGCTCGCAATTGGACCAAGTGGTTGCGATAGCAGAACAACGCCTGGAAGGGCTTGTTACAAAGAAAATGATCCAAGAGCTCACTAAGAAGGAGGCTCAGGCGAAGCAAAAATTCGAGGTAGCTCGAGTGAAGCTCGAGGCCTTTGTAGCGACATTGCCCAGACTTGCGTGACTCGGGACAAGTCATATGTGAGTTTTGGGGGCTTGTTGGCCCTCGACCTAGTTTTGAGGAAACCTTAGTCAAGTTTGGACCACTTTTGGACTTCGATAGGCTAGTCGAAGATGGAGCACCCAGGCGGAGCTGAGATCATGGATCTCACTTATTTTGCGGGCTATGTGGACCCAGCAAGGGGTTCTTTAGGGTTTTTGTAATGGGTTATGGGATGTCGTCCCATGGGTTTACCCATGATTAGGCCTTATTGTAAGGGATTGTAAAAGTATAAATAAGTAATAATGTATGGTAGAAGAGGGGAAGCTAAGGAAATAGCTTGTGAAGATAAGTGCAAGTAGTTTTGAGTTGCTTTGTGCAACAAAATGTGTAAGTGTTAAGGCTTTGTGCTCGATAGAGAATTTGGCTATGTGCCTAGACCTCGTTTTCAAAGGAGGATCAGGTGCTCAGTGTGTGGATATCCTATCCTATGAAAATCTTGGCTCTGTGTCTTAGTGCATAGGAGTGGATGAATGTAAGAGATTGAAGAATAATAAAGAAGACACAACAGTTGGTGGGCGTAGCCCCACACTGGGGTGAACCACATATATCTTGTGTCTTTAGTTTTCTTTGTTCTATGTTATTTATGTTATTGATTTTCTTAGTGCCTTGATTATAATGTATGATAGATATATCTGTTGATGCTTAGTTCTTTAATTAAAGATGAATGAATGTTATATCTAACTCATTGTTGTGTGCTAAGTGGTTGAAGTGCTTAATATTTATTTATACTACACCGATATATCTTTGGGTATGTTATGGAATGTTAATAAAGCTAATGAACTAATGCATGTCACCTTCTAAGTGTTGCTATAATACTCTGTGAAGTGTTATTATCACATATTTGTGTGCCAACTTGGTTACAGACACCTGATTCATGTAACCCCCCCTGCTTCTACCTCAGGTGAGACTTCGCCTGCTTCGCAGGTGTTGCTGAAAGGGTCGGTAGTTAGAGTTTTGTTGGTGCGTTTTTGAAGTGTTGAACCCTGGTTCTGCCCCTGTGCCAACAATCCTCTACCTCTTCTTCATCACTTTCCAAGCCTTCTCTATCTGCTATGGCTCTCTTCTTATTATTCATCTTATATTGGTAGGGTACTCCACTACGCGTCTTTCTAGTTGTTTCCATTATCTGCTTTATTTGATCTTCCTCCATCATGATTGGGTCCATGGCCTCCTCCTTATTTCCCTTATCCATCTATTCTTCCATTTCTCCACCTCTTTTCAGTGCTTCCACCCTTCCCCCATGCACGCAGGGAAGTTTAGTTGTCTGATTCCATAATCATCACATTGTTGTTATACAGTAACATCTTGATTGAATTATACATCGATATGATATACCTACCTCTAGGTCCTTTTAGAAACTCATGCTTTGTTGTGTTGTAAGACTTCAAGGTATCTAATATAAATTATGTGATAAACCCTGCAACAATATTATCTAACCAGAAATCTATTGTGCGCGTGAATTTGTTGTTAACATGTTGTAACTGCACTATCTCCAAAGGATTCCACTTGATCTTTCTGATTCGATTCATAGGGTGGTTGTCTTTCATCCTCAATAGCCACTCCTGCAACACATGCAGGAAATCACAAAAAATTACCTCATGCAAGTCACTAAACACGTACTTATCAAGATATTTGCGCAGTGTTAACTTAGGGTTTCTATTATCTTTCTGTGCAAACTCAATATCCTTTGTTTTCAATCATATTTCAATCTTCGCCTTCATTGGATTCCACAGTCTGAACATTCCCTTTTTAAACCTTCATTCTCCACATGCTTCTTCTACGAATCCCATTCACTCCATCCCATGCAGTTCCAGCCGGCAACATAACCATTTGTTGGTATATTACTCTTTCTATCTACTTCTTGGTTGACCCAGGTTCAGATCTGAATAGTTTTCCAACAAAACCCTCTAAAATTATCGGCCCTCCTGGTAAACCAGAAGGAAACGCAGCACACAGAATGCACTGCGCAGTCTCACCTGAGATATTCCTATGGATGACTGCAATGCTCAGATGCTTGCAGTCTGGGATAGAGTGGGGACCTGGGGTTGCATTTCCTCTTCTTTAGGCCTTTATCTAAATGTTCTTTATGTTTATTCTTAAGATCCATTCACCTATTAAGCCTATGCACCCATTCTAACATATCTAACAAAAGTATTCATTCATCCATTCATAGTCTAACTACTAACAGAAAGTAAATATGCAATAAAAAATACACATGACACAGGTTTTACCATGGTTCACCCCCTCCTGGGCTATGTTCACAAATATCTGGCTTCTTAGGCTCTTTTATTTAGATTTCTGCAAAATATGGCATCGCGCACACTATAATCCTGATCATACAATTATGAACAAGGTTCCACAACCTCTATGAGGCGGACTAGATCACACCAGGATCCTCATCCTTTGATCTAGACCTTAAGCTCTCACTAATTTACTCTCCTATAGCTCAACAACTTACAAACTTATATCAGATATTATAGTAATTCTCCTCCCCGAACATAACAAAATTCAGGACCCTCGACCTAGACCTCCTAGGTACTTATTTATACTAATTTACAACTTATTAGTCATTACACTCTCTTACAAAAACCCTAACCCTAGTGTGGTTAGGTTTTCATGCATGCATGCTTTCCCCCTTTGCATGTGGCTTTTCCACGCATGTGTTTCTTTTCCTTCCAACTGTCTTTTTCCAAATTAAGCTTTACTTTCCAAAAATGGACTTTTCCTCAAAATTAGTCTGCACCCAATAAGACCTTGAATTAAATTGATGTCATTTAAGAGACATTAGTAACACCACTTAATTGATGCTAGCAATGTTTATTAAGTGATTTTATAGGAGTTACATCTCTTAAGTGATATTTTTCAGGGCCAAAAATTTAAAAAGGCATTGATTTCACATTTTTTTACTAAATTTCAACGTTTAAAATGTCTTTTTTCATCATATATCGGTTCAAATGTCGAATTTCGACCCCAAATGTAGTAGTGTTTGAATCTATAATATTATGTGCACATGAGTTAGTGGAGATTAATTGTAATTCTCCCTATAATGGTACATGTGTTAATGATGTGGCATATGTGTCCCCTTTAGTGGTACATGATGTTGACTTATGTCCCATTTACTTGAGCATGTCAGATGAGTCCACTTGGTTGATAAAGAGTATATATGTATCGATGCACATTATACTTAGGCTCATTCTTATTCTTCCCTAATCAATTCATTGAATTATTGGAGAGATGTTGAGTGCATAGTCTAAGAGAATATTTCCCCCTTCACCCTCCATGGATAAGAGAGTCTCATGTATGTAAAAAAATCTTTGATATTAATCAGTGTTATGGATCTAGAATCATGCATTATATGTGTTTTTCTTATCATAAGATTCTAAACAAAACAAACTTAAGCTAAATTGAAATTATACCTTTGTTAATTGAAATTAATACCCTATATAAGACATACAAGCCAATCCATTCTCGTTGCAAAGTGTTTCAGCAACCTAGTGATGGGGTTTGATTTCCCAATCAAATATACTAGCTTATTATTGACACTACTATATTTGGGGTTAAAGTACCTAAAAATAATTTGATTCATGAACTTATAACTCTTAATGAATACATCAATACATTTCTTGAAAATGAAAGTTTCAACATGTTGATATAATAGGTACACACCAATATTATTGTTTTTGGATCATAATTTATTCCATGTAAGCAAGTTCATCTCATAATAAACAAAATCAACTAAATCATTTCTTTGAGGATCCTACCAGTACAGGCAATGTCTATCTAGAGATAAAACATCTTTATAAAATGTAAATGTATTCCATTCCTAAGCATTATCATTGAAACATATACAATCAACTTCCTTACAAGTAAATGGGTCGAGATTCTTTATTTTCTAAGTCAAGCCTCATAATATTATAATCTTCAAAATATAAAGTGATTCCACGCTTATCGGTTAGGATGGTTTCGATTGCAATGGATGTCTCATGACATAGTCATATACTGATGGAATGTGATGATTGAGATATATCTAACAAAGTAGTTTCTTTGGGTTAAACAATTGAATTGGAATGATCCCATGTGGTTCTTGTAATCCATTTAACCATGATAATTTCTTTTGTGAGCATGATTTTCCACTTGTTTCCTAGAAAATAGGTGTCAAGGAGGTGAGTAATAATCTCATTGGTGGACTTGATAGATTTTCCAATACTGAATGCACTTATGATTTCAACATTCAAGAGCATGTCTATAATTATTCTAGTATTGCATTCCCATCGACCATGGTTGACGACAATGGTGAGGATCTAGGATGAATTGAAATAAATATAAAAGAGAGGTCCTTCTACATAACAAGATTACGATGGAAATCCAATCATGACTTCTTTGTAGGTTGACATATTTTCAAATAATAAGCAATTACCCTGGTTAGGTGTATTCCATGTGGTTGTAATCATCATGGTGGAGGTCATTTCTCCAGTGAGATAATCGACACTATCCTTTTTACCCATTCAAGTATTGAGATCCACAACATAAGTGTTAGGACCACATATTGTACCTTTTTGCCCATACTTTTTTCCACTATTATACCCTGGATCACCTGTATTTAGACTTATACTATCAATTCATCTGATCATTCCAAGGTATACAACGTCCTTTCTCATCACTACATGTCTAATATGTTTTGCATAATATTTTAAATTACTTGTGTACTTAACCATTGATTAGAAGTGCATAAGTGTCCATATTTGCAGAATAGTATTCAAGGACGATGCTGAAACACAGAACTGTCTAGAGTCGTTGTCGAACTGATGCTGAAACACGGAAGCTGCTACACAGTCCGAGGACGCATATGCTGAAACACGGAGCTGCCACAGGTCGCATATGCCGAAACACGGAGCAGCTACATAGTTCGAGGATGCAGATGCTGAAACACGGAGCTGTCACTCAGTTCAGAAGTGCAGATGCTGAAACACAGAGGAGACCGCCACGATGCTGAAACACGAGTCGTGACAGTTAGCAGTCAAGGCCGACACAATCAAGAGCGCAATTCACGTGGCTGAAACAGCATCAGCAGCTGTGAGAAGAAGTTGTTACACCAGCCGTAACAACAATGCCTCGTTCAGCCCCTGTATTAGCAGTCAGTTGCGTGAGAATAGGACACCCTATGCTAATTTAGAAAGAATATCCGATTTAGTATAGGATTCAGATCTGCTTTGTAATGATTGTATCGA
>ML782303.1:935790-955532 GCA_009831015.1 Picea engelmannii
AGGAACTAAGTGCCTTGGTTTCTGTTAGATAGAGTTTATTGTTTTCTGCATTATTGTTTTCATGAAAGAGTGTTAGTACTGAGTCTCTGTTTGAGAGTAAGGGTCTTGTTCTCTGATTGCAAGACAGTTGTTCTTACCCATTGAAATGTTATTTTAAAATGTAATCCAGGATTCTTAATTTGAACTATAAAGAATTGCAATGGGGAGATTGCTTTCCTGTGATTTGATCCAGAGCTTCAGTTCATTCCAGCAAGTATAAATAGAATAATTTTCTTTACTACAACACTAAGTGCTTTTGAAATTGAGCATATATAGTGCGTGGCTACCTTTGAAACAAAAGACTTCCCTGGGTTGATAATTTATGTTTCACTTGGTTGTTTAAAATTAATTAAGCAATTATAGTGACCAACAATAAGAAGGTGATTGAATGGAACAAACCAACAAACAACCCTAATGCACCTCAAATAAAAACCAACAAAACCTAATGTTCAAAGACTCATGTGATAATTGTGAGAATATTGATTTCATTATAAAGTGGTAGCCTATTTGGTTAGGTTAGGTATGTTTATCTGCTATATAGGTTAGGTTAGGTTAGGTAGGTTTATCTGTTATGTAGGTTAATTTAGGTGAGGTTTACAAATTAGAAGGTTAGTTAGGTTACTAGGGTACATTAGGGGTACCTTAATAGAGGAATCAATATAAGTTAGGAAGGTTATTGGGATAAGTAAGTTAGGTGGGTTAGTCTTTAATTCCTATATTTAACACATTTAAGTTCATTATGTAAAAACAAATCAATGACTGAACCCTTTTTTTCTTGGATGTGTAAATATAATAAGATTAAAATTGGTCACAAGTTTAATAAATTTTTACTACATATCTTGAACATAGTAAGCTTGAACATCATCCTCAATATAATTTAACTCATCAAGGAAAAAATACATATCCAATCCTCCAAAATAATTAAAACAATTATACATATCCATATATGGGATGTCTACCACATCATCATTGACACTAGGAAGAACATGATCATCTTTGTCATTGTGATTATTATTGAGGGTCATCATCTTAAGGGTGTACTTCTTGGACTCCCTCCTTTGATGCCTCTTAAATCTCCCAATATTCTTTTGTAACATTTCCTTCATGCTCCCCATATTCTTCCTACTTCACTTTAGTTCTTCCACCACATATTCTTCATGCTTCTTATCACATCCCCATAGGATGTTTGCTCGAATATTATGATCGTGCACCTATTGAGGGCATGAAACACCATGAAATTTCTCACTTGGCTTCTTGGAAACACCAAGAATACTTCACCCTGAATACACCTCTTCACCTGGAGCATACCCATAGTCCATTCTAGGCTAGGGGGGAGTCACACCCATTCTCTAGTCCAACTCACTTGTATATTTAGACAATTTTTTGATAGCTTAACACTTATTAATTTAAGCATACATCCATGAACATGTGAAACAAGGAGAACACTTGTGAAACAAACAAGAGAAACATAGATATAGTGTGGGCAGAACAAGACATGCCTAACACCCAACTAAGTCTTATTATTGCAAAAAAATTACAATATGAGCACTACCATCTCTATTTACAACTTGGACAGAGCCGCACAACTCATATCACCTCACCAAGACACTCATACATAGATTCGTCACCCTAAGGCTTGTATTTTGCAACAAATTTCGCAACTCCTGCAGTGCACCCCAAATGTGTTCCCACCATACACTCATAATCTCTTCTTTGTCTCTGCAAGACTTCACACAGACATGTGGTTATGTATCATAGCTTTCCTCCCCCATACTTGTGACAAGACTTCCCCAAACTCAAAATTCACCCTGCCTACTACTAGATTCAATCCAAAGAAGGTCACCCCAACTCTGTCCATTGAATCACCTCAAGTCAACACAAGTCCTCCCATGTGAAGTGACTTGGATCCTTGAGGAATCTCCTCCTGCTTGTATGAATTTTCCTTAGAACCTCGGTGTTGATCTTTCTCTCTTATTTGTGTCTTCTTGGTTGTGATCCCTTGTTATTTTATATAAATTACAAAATCCACCTTCGTGAATCATCGCTTCCTTTCGGTGTGTCATGCCCCTTTTCGAACCAACACACCCAAATGAACCAATTCACTCGTCAACCTTCACATCCCTTGGGTGTGTCCTTTGCAGACCCACACGCCCAAATGAATCTATGCACTCATCAACCTTCATGTATCTTGAGACTAATGCGCCCCAACCTTGGGTGTGCTCCTCATTTCAACATCCCCCAACCCCTTTGGTGCACATATCCTTGTGCTTCGCATCATGCTTGGTAAATCTCCTTAGCATGTTTGTGTGACCAATGTGCCCACTTTCCCAACTAGTGCGACTCTTGGGTGTTGGAGCAACCCCAAATTCTTTCTCTTTGAGGAGTTGGGAGAGGGTGCCCACACCCTTCTATCCAAGGACCTTACATCCTCCTCCACCTCAAGTCATTTTTCATCCCCAACAACATCCAAAAAATATGTGATCTCTAAGTCTTCCAAAACTCATTCCTCTATCTGTAGCTCTACCTGCTGGAAACCCCCATTCTCGTGTTGTTGGGAGCCCCAAAAAAATTTCAAGTGGAAACCTCAAGTTTTACTGTGATGGAACCCCAAAATTTCCTTGGACAACATGACTGTAAATTGCTCAATTCATGCAAAAAATATGCCCAAATTTCATCTCTATCAACTCTAATGCATTTTTGTGTTTTTGTTGCCCCGTTATTGCTATTGTCACTGTCGTGTTGTTGCAACTTACAAAATTGTCTAAGTGTTGAAATTTTATGATGAACTATTGTGCCCATCCTCCAAGTACATATGCCATGTCTTCTCACACTGCTAGTATTCACATCCTGAGCAAGTTGGGTAGCAAATATAACTTTGCGCCCAATCTATGAAATTGTACCACCTCATGACTTCACCTAATTGTTTATTCCCATCATCTATCAATCCATCCAACTCCAAAGACTAAGGAAAGTGTCCACCCTTTCCCTACTACTACCAAATCTAATATTTGTCAAGAAGATCATCTATGATGTCCAATTGTTGTGCCTCCAAACTTACTAGCGCATTTGTACTCTTGACCCCCTTGCCATGTTGTTTTTATCACCCAAGTAATGAACTAGTTGAATGTTCAGTCCAACTATCACACTCCTTGAGTTTGCACACCCTCATGCACAAAATGGTCACTTCCTTTTGCAATTTGGTTCATTCGCACATGTCCTTAGATCAAGGCAAGGTCACCCCTCACCTCATTGTACTATGAATTCACCCCCCAAAAAATTCATTTTCGACACTTTGACTCCATTTTCCACCTCATGCCACAATTAGCCAATCTTCTACAACCATACACAATTTGCATCACATCCAATTTTGTAAAGAGTCAAGGGAAATCACTATGAATCTGCACATCCAACCAACTTTTCCCTTGTGACTCAAACTGCGATCAACTCCACAAGTCTAGCTTCCTTAGCTGAATTCTCCTTATCTTCATCTACATCTTCATATATGAAACGTCCCATCTTCACCAAGGACTGTACATCCAGACTGCCTTTGCCCCATTACTTCCTCACCCAACCATGTTGTCGTGTCTACCTATCTATGCCTTGAAATTGTTAGGATTCACCCTCAACCATGTTTCCCCAAAGAAAGAGAAATTCACATGCCCAAGTAATTTCTTCATGCTACAATCTCCTTGTCTGCACAATCCTCCAAACCAAGCCTAGTCCTCAACTCACCTCCTTCTGTCGAGTCACCCCTCTGCAACTCAACACCTGAAATGAGTGTAGCCAATTCACCCACACTCCTCAAATGTCCCTATGAACTATATAAATTTCTCCAAGTAAAATAAATCACCTTAAATAACTTCCATTGCTTAGGCACCTTCGAGCCAATACTTGTTCCAACCTCAACCAATGACCCCGTCGGATCTCTGAGTCATCACACAATCATCCGAAAGTCACCAAGGTATGTTTTGCCTCATCCAATGTCCCATACCAAAGAAAATTGAACACCACCCAAGTCACTTGGTCTGCATTCTGCCCATTTAGGTTGACTTCCAACAATTCTTGGTCGAATTCTTTGTTGACTCCATCCATATCCTAGAACGGAACCTCCTTGCACCTCTGCAAGTTTTGGCACCCAAATTTTGGGTTCAATTTTGTGTGTGTGCACAAATAGAGTTTTGTGTGCTCATTCCCCAATATTTTCTTGCACCAAAGGAAAGGAGCGATGAATTCCATAAAATGTGCATCGAACCGAGTTTTGTCAGTAGTGTGCCAAGTTTGAATACTACCAAGTACGCGTCGATCTGAATTTTGTTAGTGCGCTGAAAAACTAGAAGATGTCCATCGGAATCAAAAAATGAATCATCAAGAAATCTCCCTGAATGATTATGTCCAGCAACATACGAAGACGTGGGGTGACCAAAGGATGAGTTGGCCAGACAGTAAAGATTTTCCCTGATAGAGAGAGTCTACTTGGAGCGTTGGTAGGAAACAGAAGCATGTGAGGTAGTTGGATCAGAGAAGCGAGTGGAGTAGAGAAGAAAGAGAGAGTGCTCCCCGGTAGTGAAAGATATAAAATGTATCTCTAAGGTCATAAATACAGTTGTTCAGTGAGTTGGTTGGATATCTGGCTAGTGAGAGATTTTTTGAGTCAACTTAGCTACCAGTATTGAGCTCACTCTGAGCCTACTGTAATCTTGTGATGTTTTATATATATTCCTATGTATTTGATATGTCAGAGTCCTAAGGAAAGGCACATGATGTAGTATGTTGTATTTACATTGTTTTATATAGTAATGATATGAAGTTCCATGGATGTCCTAGGTAGTTGTTCATCACATTGTACCTCTCTGATGTGATGGAATGTTTCCAGTAATAAAGATATGGAAGTTTTGATCTAATATGTGTTTTTTATGAATGAGTTGAATATGTGTGTGTATAATTTTAATTCTTAGTCCTAATAGTTATCATACATGAGTTACAAGTATGCCAATTGAAGTGATGTTTTGTATGTCTAAACCTTCATCCTTGCACAATACCTTATGATCTCTGTGATCCCCTCTGTATCTCGAGTGATACCTTCCTCGGCCTTGGTCGAGGACTAATATGTCGGTGCTTTGAGGTTTTTGTTGGACAAATCTGGATGAACACTAGGTCTAAAATATCTAGCATTAATAAGGACGGATTGCGCACACACGTGGACCAAAAACTCCCCAACAACAAGCATCCAAAATCTAGCACTCTCATCGCAAATTGTCAAGTGATCGCACGACTCAACGAGTCTGGATATGGAACCAACATGTTTGGTATGCGTTATATTATTTGCATGAGTAGAACTAGTGTCTATGTTGTGCTGGGTGCACAGGGAGGTTGCTAGGGGGGGCAGAAAAAACTGACTTTTTTTGCGTTCTTTTTTTAGTGGTTTTTTGGCACATGGTTTTCATTGATGGTTTTCTAATTTTTGTTAAGGAATTAGGGTTTTTGACTAATCTAGTTCAATGAATTAAGGGTTTTGGATGCCACGGGATCCCATGTGTGTGTGTGTGTGTGTGTGTGTGTATTGTAAACAATGAAGAAATAATTAACACACAGACACACACACACATATATGAAATATATATATATATATATATATATATATATATATATATATATATATATATATATTGTAAACAATGAAGAAATAATGAATACAAGTTGATTAGATATGCAACTCTAAACAAGTTGTTGGTTTTCCTGGTTTGGGTTTCTAGGGTAAAATATATGTGTAATGTGTGTGTGTGCCATTGTATCTTTTATGTTTTTATTAAGAATCTATTTGTAGTAATTTATTGTACAAGGTTAAAATCTACATTTGGTATCATAGAAATTATTGGCTTCAGGGGGATGCATTTGTGGTCAGGGGTTTTGGCTCGAGTCTGTGGTAAACCTTGTTACAGTGGGAGATCTACGATATCGATTCTTCATGTGAAAAAAATTTGCGAGAAGATAAAAAATAGAGATCGAGAAATTTAATGGGAAACGTTTTGAGTTGTGGAAGCTCAATATGGAATATGTATTTGTGGACAAATATCAATGGATCATTGTGGATCTAGGTACTACACCTACAGGAATGTCAGCAGAATAATCGGAAAAGTTGGTTCAGGAGGTGAAGAGCGTGATCCAATTGTGTCTCTCAGATTCAATATTATTGAATATATTAGGGGAAGCTACAACCAATGCATTATAGGATAATTTAGGGGCTTTGCATCAGTCAAAGACCTTGGTAAAAAAATGTTCCTATGGAAGAAGTTGTATCAGTTTATTGTGCTCTTTACCAAACTCGTGGGATAGTATGGTTGTGGCCATAGGTAGTAATACAACTACTTTAAGTTTCGATGATGTGGTCTCATGTTGTCAGAGGACATGAGGCAGAAGAACATGGAAGGACAGAGCACATATGCATTATTTTCAAGAGGACACTCCCATGAAAGAATAGATCTAAGTCCTCAAGTGGGAGATCAAAATTTAAGGGGATATCTTAATCTCCTAGAAAATTTGTAAAAGAATGTTGGAGATGTGGAAAAGAAGGGCACTACAAGAAGCAGTGTAGATATAAAAGTGTTGAGAGAGGGAAGGGATACGAAGATCCCCCTTCTATAGAAGCAAAAACCTTCATATAATAAGGAGGATATGTGTACTTGGATTTTTCAAGCACCCATGCATATCATGAGGCATGGCTAGTTGATTTAGGTGCATCCTTTCATATGACTCCTCACAGAGAATGGTTTTAAAAATATGAAAGGTATGATGGAGGTGATGTTTTCCTAGGTGATGACTCGACAACCAAAATCATAGGGTGAGGAAAATTCAAGTTGAATCTTATATATGGAAAGATCAGAACACTCCCTGGTGTTTTTCACATCCCATGAATGACCATAAATTTGATTTATGTAGGCAAAATGGATGGTGCAGGGGTAAAAACAATGTTTGAGAAAGAAACCTGCAGGATGGTTCAAGGAGAAATGGTGTTGTTGAAGGGAGTTCAGTGTGGAAATTTGTATAAGCTACAAGGAAGCATTATCAGTGATGGTTTCAATAGTTCCATTATTCCTGAGATTGGAGTTGAAGAAGAAAATCTCCTACATTTTCTAGAGAAAATGATATGTTGTGGCACCAAAGACTGGGGCATATAGGAGAGAAGGGTCTTTGACTACTACATGGTAAAGTTATGGTTGAAGGTATGTCTAACTACTCTTTGGATTTTTATTTCTGTGAACATTTCATATATGGGAAGTAGAATAAGGTAAGATTCTCCTCTGGTGCAACGAGGGCAAGAGGAATTTTGCAATTGGTGCACAATGATGTGTTTGGACATGTGTCGGTTCCATCATTGGGAAAATATGTGTACTATGTCTCATTTATAGATGAATTCTCGAGGAATACATGGATATATTTCCTCATGAAGAAATTCTAAGTCTTTGGCATGTTTAAAGAATTTAAGGCTCTTGTGGAGAATCAAATAGATAAAAGAATTAAGGTGTTGGGGACGGATAATGGTGGAGAATTATGTGGAAATGAATTTGAAGAATTATGTAAGAAGTGTGGTATAGAAAGGAATAAGACTACTCCATATACACCTCAACAGAATGGAGTTACAGAAAGGATGAATAGGACACTGATGGAAAAAGCAAGGTGAATTGTTGGGATTTTCCTAGTGGTTTAGGATCCTCGACATTTTCTATCAATTCGAGTGAGTAGACTTGTGAGGCACAAACACAGTATGTGTAGAATCAATTTCCATAATTACCTAAGGTTCCTAATAAACTCCAAGCAAGATTCCAAACTCACAAATAGATGGTAAAATCCTTCAACCAATGGGTTAAGGTTTAATTGTCTTATGGTAAAGGTTCAGATTGCAAGTGGATCAAATGTCACTGGTATGTGCCTACTTGAATAACATACTTCATTTAGTTAATTGAACTTTTGTGCTTAATGAATTATTTCTATTTATGATATGTAAATAACTATTGATTAAAAGAAAATAAACAAATGTGAAAATTCAGAAATATCACAGAGTTAAGTATTCATGAGCATGTCTAATGATCGTCAAACATATAGTGCATCAAAAAAAAGTCTTATTCAACTCTGGTTGACTACTTCGAATGTCTTTATCTGAGATGACTGACTCACCATGCTCAAAATACTCATCATCTGCATTGTGCTATATAAGAATGATTCTACCTAGTTGTGGTTTAAAACACAATATTAACCCTATAGGAAATTACTATCTATTGCAGTGTTTACAGGAATAAACCAGTGAGCGTATATCTACAACAAATATACCAGTGAATGGTTTTTTTATAGATTTTATCAGTTCGGCACATTTACAGAAGTTGTACAGTAGTTATATGCTTATACAAAATATGGATGATATACAAATGAATCACACAGTATGCATTACAATTACTAAAAGAGAATTAAAGAAAATACTAAAATAAAACTCACAAAATATAGAGTGCAGACTAGGGGCCCTCTTGGGTGAGCTACCTTAAAAACTCAGAATAAGTAGGGTGATGCCAGAATGATCAAAGTCTCATTTCATTAACCAACACGTACAACTCAGAAAATAGTTACAATATGACTTGAGTCCAGTAATAATAATATCCTCCTTAACCCTAGATAGATCTATGCCATATTACTTTATACATTTTTCTAGAGCATCGTATGCTTGCCTAGATAAACTAATTTCCTAGTTTGTAGAGAAAAACTCTACAATATCACATAGAAGAGTATTTTGTTGATCTTTGAAGCTAGTGCTGACTTCTTTCTTTTACTGAACTAAACACAGATTTTCAGGATTTGGTTGGCGGATTTCCTGCAATAGTAGCAAAATTGACCAATTAGTGACTCACTAGGTTTCATGAGCTGGAACAGTGGTACAATAGCTCATTATCCATCTTGAGGCCTTTGTGAATCACCTCCAAGTGGAATCTCCTTTTTTTTTTTGCAAGGAAGTAATTTAACAAATTATTCATGTAAGAACTGGGAAATTGCAGTCCATTCCTGTAATAACTATTTTACAGATGGTAAATTGCCAATTAGCAAGAAATTATCATTTACAAAAGAAACCAAAGATTCTATCCCAAAATGATAACTTTTACCTTTGAATATGCTCATCATGCCATTATACAAGTGAAATTAGGAAAAACGGGAAGGTATAAAGGTAAAATAGAGGTAAATGGCGTTGTTAAGAGGGTCAAAATTAGCACCCAACATGCATGCTTAGTGGTGTCGGGTTAGGACAGGAATTCTGGGCAAAGGTAGTGGGTATTGCATGTTACCTGGTCAATCGATCACCCTCATCAACACTGATGACAAGACTCCACATGGCGTATGGACTGATAAGAAACCCTTTCTCACACATCTCAATGTATTTGGTTGTGATTCCTATGTTCACGTTCCAAAGGAAAACATGAGTAATCTAGATAAAAAGGTTTAAAAGTGTATATTTATTGGGTATAAAAATGGTCTGAAAGGTTATAAGCTTTGGAACCCAAAAAATAAGAAGGTATTGTATAGTTGAGATGTGGTATTTAGAGAAATCAAAGATGTTTTCAAACAATAATTCCTACCAAAGAAGGAAGAACTAGAGAAAATAGTGTTTGAGTTCAAGGATGATGAATAGAACTCTACAAAAGAATAGGAATGAAAAGAAGAAGATCCTCATACTTTGGTATTGAGGAGAATGGTTCGGGAAAGAAGGAAACCAGAAAGGTATACTCCACTAAATTTCCATTCAAATTTCTCTTTGTCTATTACTGATGATGATCCTAGAATTTTTAGGGAGGCAGTGGAATCAGAGGATGGAAAACTCTGGAAAAAGGACATGGTTGAAGAAATGGAAGCCTTGGATAAGAATGAGGCTTGGGATCTAGTGGAGTTTCCTACTAGAAGAAATCACATTGGCAGAAAATGGGTGTTTAAGAAGAAGTTGAATGAAAAAGGAAAAGTAGAGAAATACAAAGCTCAGTTCGTAGCAAAAGGTTATTTCAAAGTAGGGGGAATTGACTTTGGTGAAATTTTTTCTCTTGTTTCCAAGTTAAATTCTATTAGATTTCTTTTATCTATTGTTGTTGCATTTGATTTTGAAGTAAAACAAATGGATGTAAAGACATCGTTCCTACATGGGGATCTAGAAGAAGAAATCTACATAAAGCATCCAGAAGGATTTGTTGTGAAGGGAAAGAAAGAGCTTGTATATAAGTTGAAAAAGTACTTGTATAGGTTAAAGCAATCACCAAGGATGTGGTATAAAAAAATTGATACTTATGTGTTGGGACTTGGCTTCACAAGGAGAAAATAAGATCATTGTATTTATATCAAATTAATCAGTGATCAACTTATTTATTTGGTCTTGTATGTGGATGATATGTTCTTGATTGGAAAAAACAAGGAGATTATCCAGGATATGAAAACTCAGCTTTCTTCTAAATTTGATATGAAGGTTCTTGGTGCTGGAAATTTCATCTTGGGAATGGAAATTAAAAGAAATTGGGAAAACAAGAAACTTTGGTTAAATCAGAGGAAATATGTCGAGACAATATTGTGGAGGTTTAATATGAAAGAATGTAAACTAGTCATGGTTCTTATTCATCTAGCTGTAAATTTATCTTTAGATAAGTTTCCCAAGACTCGGGAAGAGGAAGAGGACATGTCTCGTGTTTTGTATGCTAGTGAGGTTGGTAGTTTGATGTATGCAATGGTTTTTACTATACTAGACATTTCACATGAAATGGGAATTTTGTGTAGGTATAAGTCAAAACCAGGGAAGGTGCATTGGACAATAGTAAAGATGGTTTTTAGGTATTTTTTTGGCACTACTAGTTATGGATTACATTATCAAGGAATATCGGGATTGGAAAAAATGTTGAACATACATGGGTTTTTTTATGAAGATTGGGATAGATATATGGATCACAAAAGATATACAAGTGGGTATGTGTTTCACCTATTTGGAGGAGAAATCATTTGGATGAGAAAAAGAGAGTCTGTAGTGGCACTCTCAACTACAGAAGTTGAATAAATGGTAGCCACTCATGCAAGCAAGGAAGCATTATGGTTACATAGATTGTGTTCAGGTATTGGGTTGGTACAACAAGTTGTAAGGACAAATTGTGACAATGAGAGTTCAATATTCTTGGTGAAGAACCTGACTTATCATTCAAAGACAAAGCATATTGATGTTCAATATCACTTTGTGAGAGATGTGATTGAAGAAAACAAGGTGTTGTTGATGAAGGTGGACACTTTGAAGAATGTTGAAATTTTTGTTGAAATAACTAAGACAACCGAGAGGTGGGGTGAATCAGTTGTTACTGTGCTTAAACAATAATATTCCTATTAAAATTATTATGAATCTTATCCAAGTAATCATCAAGATTATGCAATACACGAACAACAGAAATAATAAACATCAATCACACATATGATATACACAGAGACAGATATTCATGAGGAAACCCGTAAAGGGAGAAAACCTCTTCTTCTTTGAATGATAGGCAGTCTTTTTATGTTTTGTACATAATCTATATTTGAGAACCAAATCAATGTGAGGCCACCACCTCTTTTTTACAAGCTGCAACTTGTTGAGAGCACCAACTCTCTTGTTTCTCTAGCACCCACTAGAAGGAAACACCAACTCCCTGAGTGTTCCAGCACCAATTGGATGGAAGCACCAACTTCCTGAGTGTTCCAGCATCAACTGGATGGAAGCACCAACTTCCAGTCACACAGGCACCAACCTGTATAACAGAGAACAATGTTTCTCCCTTGCCCCACCCTACCACCCTGGTTTTTCTAGCTGCAACCAGATGGAATCTACAACTCCCTATGTTCAATCACCCACTTGAAACTCTAAGGACAACAGTCCTCCCTAGCACCACCCTACCACCCTGAGATATAAAACTTTACTTACTTTATCTATCTCTGATATGGTCTGTTACAACTCCATGTCTCCTTTGCCTTCTTCATCTTCTATGCTTTGTTATGCTTCTACATCTTCTGCTTCTATGCTCTAATATTTTTCTTTCTCTACACAACCCCTCTCTGTTCAGCTTCTCTTTGGCCTTTTATCTCTGTGTTGCCTCTGCATTCTATACACTGCGCCTCTGATCTCAACTTTAGGTAATACCCTACTTCACCTCCTACCCACATGCATAACCATCGAAAAATCACACTATCTTTTTTGTTCTGCATGTCTTACTCACGTCAAGTCCTCTGCCTGATCATCATTTGAACTCTTCATCTTCTCTAGCGGTTATTCTGAATATGTTCATCATCAGTGGTCGTTATCCCAAGATTCTTTTTCATATTTGGCAGTTATCATGAACCTATTCATCACTAGAAGGCATCATTCTGAGATTCTTTGGCTTCTCTGATAGTCGCAACTCTTCGTCTTCTCTAGTAGTTACAGTCAGACGTTTTTGGATTCTTTGGATTCTAAGCCCCTTCCTTCACATGACCACCGGTGGTGACCAAACGCTTATTCAAAATGCGTTTCCCGATCTTGGTCTAGTGAGCGCTAGCTCCATTTCTCGATATGGCCTTGGGCGATGATCTCATGTGACCATGCAATTGCAGGCGCGTCCAAAGGTTATTTGAATCAAACTAACTTTTGCCCTGCAATTTACCTTGAGCCTCCACGTATCCTTTCTCCAAAATTGTGGTTTCGATTGCGGCCCGCGTTCAAATTTTTAAAGTTCGCGCATCTTCAATCCCCGCAATGCGACCAGACCATCGATGTCACGATCTTCACGGTGCTCCTAAATGGACGGTTCAGATTTGTTCTTTCACGATCTACGGATTAGATCTAACCTTCCTAAATCAACGGTTGTGATTTATTTCGTGATCCGAGCTTCGGGAGTTTCAAATATCAAACCCTGCTTTCTTCCATACACCAATATTCCAAAGTCGATGATCTACGGACACCTATCCTTCTCAATCGATGACTCTGCCTCCACTTCAGGAATTTGACCTTTCAACCAGATCAATGGTTATGCGGCTCCTTTCTCGATCAATGGTCGAGATCTCCTTCGGGTCTCCGGACTTCTGAAATATCAAGTCTCAAACTTTACTTCCCCTTAAAGTATGTGGATTACTACCATGTGTCCTCTTGGATCGGATGATTGAGGCTTACTTAGGGTCTTTACCCGGAATCCACAGGATTACGCCACATCTTTTCTAGATCAGACGGCCTAGATTTAATTTGGACAATATGACGCTTGAGATATTCTTCGAACAATCTAACGACTGCGATCTACTTCGGATGATCCGATGGTTGAGAATTTATTTCGGCTTTTCGGGTCTTCGGGCTTCGGGATTTTCAAAACTCAAATTGACGCTCTGGATCAGACAGCCCAAATTCTCTTCGGACGATCTAACGCTTGATATCTTCTTCGAATGATCTGACGCTTGAGATATTCTTCGGATGATATGATGACTGATATCTACTTCGGATGATTCGGTGGTCGAGAATGTATTTCATCTCTCCAGGTCTCCTGGATTCGGGAATTTCAAAACTCAAACTGACGCTCTGGATCAGACGACTCAGATTCACTTCAGATGATCTGACGCTTGAGATCTTCTTCGGATGATCGGATGAATGAGATCTACTTCGGATGATTCGATGATCGAGAATGTATTTTGGCTCTCCAACTGCTTCGGGTATTTCAAATCTCAACTAGAAATTCTTGAAGTGATTTCTCTGGAGTGTAACCTCCTCATAAATTTAGGCCTGAAATGAATGATGTTCGTTTGATCAAGATCTTAGATCAATGGCTCGATCTTTCTGTGATGTAGCTTTTCCTTGGAGTAAATCTAATGGCTCTCCATCTTTTCTTATCCTATCCTTCCACTTAATTCGATCCGATGGCTAACAGAGATTTGGATAATCGAATTCTCAAACCTTGTGCCTCATTTATCCTATCCTTCACTTAATTTGATCTGATGGCTGACGGATATTCAGGTGATTGAATTCTCAATTGTTTTGCCTCACTTATACTATCCTTCCATTAATTCAATCTGATGGCTAACGGAAACTCAGATGTTTGAGATCTCATATCTTTCATCTTATCCTGTCCTTCCACTCAAAATTGATCCAACGGCTATCAGGTATTCGGGTATTCGAATTCTCAACGGCCCTAGTTTGTCCTGTGGAGATTTTGATCCTGATCATGTTTCTGTACTACGCTTTCCCTTCTGAACTTTAATTTTTGTATACTTCTCACTTCTCCTCCTGAGCTTATGTTGTTTTTGTTTTCCATTGTTGTTGTTGTTCTTGCCATCAATGACAATCACACTCTTCCCGCAAAACATGCCAACAAATTCATTAACAAAATTAATGAGCACTAATAATTTCTCTTGGTGTAGAGGATCTATAGGCATTGTTTCCCTATATTGTTGACTATGGAACCTTATAAACCCATGGATGTAAAGAAAAAAAGAAGTGGGAGAATGTTAGGTATGTGTTATACTCTTTGCATGACTATAACTAGTGTTTGCATTGCATTGATGTGTAAGTTTTAAACCTGTGAAGTAAAGCAATGCATATAGATTCTTAAGAAAAACATAAATTAATCAATGGATCATACACATAGTACATAGAGCTTTACATTGGAAACCCTTAACCGAGAGAAAACCAACCTTCCTTGGTGTTGCACCTTTCAACTCTTCATTATATTAATTTCACCACTCACCATACAATATAAACAATGTTCTAGGTATTCCATAGCTACCAAAACTCTAATCCCTTAATCCGGTATTAATTTAGAAAACCAATAAAAATAGAAAAATCCACTAAAATAGAAAAAAAATGCCCAAAAAACAATTTGGGGCATTGTGCGTAACCAGGGGGGTCAAACCTGGTCCCCCCCTGGGACCGCCCCAAGAAAGTGCCCGGCGCACACGACACAAATAATGAAGGAAGTTGGGATAGTCAGACGCAATTGTCGAATCTAACACTCCCACACACACACATGCAAAGAATATAACACATACACAACATTCTCCCACTTGTTGTTTTCTTTGCATATGGGGGTTCACAGGCTTACATAGTCAACAATACAGGGAATCAATGCCCATTGTTACTCTACACCAGGAGAAATTCTTTGTGCTAACATAATTTCTCAATGAATTTGCAACATTCTTCAAAGTGTCAACCTTTTCCAGCAACACCTTCTTTTCTTCAACCATGTCTCTCACAAAGTGATACTGAACATCAATATGTTTTGTCTTCAAATTATAAGCAGGGTTCTTTGCCAATAATAATGCACTCTAACTATCACACTCTAATCTCATTGATTTTTGTGCCAACCCAATACCTGAACACAATATTTGTAACCATACATCTTCCTTGCTTGCATGAGTGATTGCCATGTATTCAGCTTCTATAGTTGAGAGTGCCACTATAGCCTATCATTTTCTCATCCAACTGATTGATCCTCCAAATAGGTTAAACACATACCCACTTGTGGATCTTCTGCGATCTAGATCTCCAACCCAATCTGCATCAACAAACCCATGTATGTCCAACACTATGTCCAATCTTGGTATTCCTTGGTAGCACAATCCATAATTAGTAGTGCCACGCAAATACCTGAAGACCCACTTTATTGTTGTCCAATGCTCCTTCCCTAGTTTTGACATATACCTGCTCAAAACTCCCATTGTATGTGCAATTTCCAGTCTAGTACAGACCATTGCATACATCAAACTTCCAACTGCACTGGCATACGGAACATGGGTCATGTCCTCTTCTTCTTCTTGTGTCTTGGGACACTGATCTGCAGATAAATTTACACCTATATGAATAGGAACCTTGACTGGTTTACTTCCATGCATATTAAACCTCTGCAATATCGTCTCGACATATTTTCTCTGATTCAACCATAATTTCCTGTTTGCATGATCTCTTTTAATCTCCGTTCCCATAATGAAGTTAGCAGCACCAAGATCCTTCATGTCAAATTTGGAGGATAGTTGTGATTTCACCTCCTTGATAACATCCATGTTATTTCCTACCAGCAACATGTCATCAACATACAACACTACATAAATGAAGTGATTACCAACTTGCTCGGAATATACACAGTGATCATCCCTTCTTCTCACAAATCCCAATCTAAGGATGTATGTGTCAAACTTTTGGTACCATATCCTAGGTGATTGCTTTACAGACCAGATCTTTCTTTCCCTTCACTACAAAGCCTTCTGGTTGCTTCATGTAGATTTCTTCTTCCAAATCCCCATGTAGGAATGTTGTCTTCACATCCATTTGTTCCACTTCAAGATCAAAAGCAACAACAATAGATAAAATAAATATAATAGACGTTAACTTGGCAACGGGAGAAAAAATCTCACCAAAGTCAATTCCCTCTACCTGGGAATAACCTTTTTCTACTAATCAAGCTTTGTATTTATCCACTTTCCCTTCTACATTAAACTTCTTCTTAAACAACCATTTGCTACCAACATATTTTCTTCTAGCCGGAAACTCAAATATATCCCATGCCTATTCTTATCCAAGGAATATATATCTTCAACCATGGCTTTCTTCCATAGTTTACTATCCTCTGAATTCACTGCTTCCCTGATAGTTATGGGATCATCATTGGTAATAGATAAAGAAAACTTATAACGAAAACCAGGTAGAATATACCTTTCTCTTTTCCTTCTTTCCCTCACTGATCTCCTCGATATTGGGGTATGAGGTTCGTCTTCTTCTGCTTCATCTTCTTCAGATTATTTAGATTTTGCATCATCCAACTCAAGCTCTATTTTCTCAGGTTCTTCTTGCCTTGGTAGGAATTCCTGTTTGGAAACATCTTTTACCTCTCTGAAAACAACATATCGACTATAAACAATATTCTTAGTTTAAGGGTTCCAAATCTTATAACCTTTCACACCATCTTTATAACCCATAAAGATACACTTTTCAGCTTTATTATCCAACTTACTCTTATTTTCCTTTGGAACATGTACATAAGAATCACAACCAAACACTCGGAGATGTTCAAGAGAGGGTGTCTTACCAATCCATACCTCCTGTGGAGTTTTATCATCCAACGTTGATGAGGGTGATCAATTGACCAGGTAACATGTTGTACCCACTTCCTCTACCCGGAATTCTTCTCCTAACTCAGCACCACTAAGCATGCTCCTTGCTTTTTCCATTAGTGTCTTGTTCATCCTTTCTGCAACTCCATTTTATTGAGGTGTGTATGGAGTAGTCTTATGCCTTGCTATACCACACTTCTTATAGAATTATTCAAATTCATTTCCGCACAATTCTCCACCATTATCTGTCCTTGATACCTTTATTTTATTCTCTATCTAATTTTCTACCATAGCCTTAAACTCTTTAAATTTATCAAATACCTCAGATTTATTTCTAAGAAAATAAATCCATGTTTTCCTTGAGAAATCATCTATGAATGAAACATAATACATAGATTTACCTAGTGATGGAACAGGCATAGGTCCAAACACATCACTGTGTATCAAAAATAAGATCCCCTTTGCTCTTCTAGCACCAGATGAGAATCTTACTCGATTCTATTTACCATATATGCAATGTTCACAAAAATCAAAATCCAGAGTGAAATTAGACATACCTTCAACCATACCTTTACCGTGTAGTGTTAGAAGGCCCTTTTCTCCAATATGCCCCAGTCTTTGATGCCACAACATGGTCTTCTTTCCAAAGAAAGTATTGGTCTTGTCTTCTTTATTTTTCTTCTCAGGGACAATAGAGTTGTTACACACATTAGTATAAGTTCTTCCCAACAACTTGTACAGAGTTCCACACCGAACTCCCCTCATGAACACCATTGCTCCTCGTACCATCTTGCAAGTTCCCTTTCCCAATATAGTATCCACTCTTGCATCATCCAACTTGCTTACAGATATTAGGCTCCTCGATAGTTTTGGAATGTGTATAACGCCGGGGAGAGTTATAGTCCTTCCATATTTTAGAAACAACTTAACCCTTCCACGTCCCATGATTTTGGTTATCGAGTCATCTCCTAGGAATTCATCACCACCATCGTATTTTTCATATTCACAAAACCACTGCATGTGAGGATTCATATGGTATGACGCACCAAAGTTGATCAACCATACATCACGGTCTGCATGTGTACCTATAGATGCTAGGTAAACATCACCTCCTTCTTCAATGGAGGTTTTCACCTCTATGGAAGAGGTACTATCAGATCCCTTAGGTTTGTCAAGCTTCTTAGACTTGCAATATTTCTTATAATGACCTATTTTACCACACTTCCATCATTTCCTCAAAGATTTTGCTAGAGACTTAGATCTACTTGTAGATTTAAATATCCCCCCCCCCCGAAGACTTACTAGGATTCATGTCTTGGGTATGACCTATTACAAATAAATCATCTGTGCTATGACCATCCATGCTTTTCCGCCTCATCGCTTCAGATAACAAGGATGCAACTACATCCTCATACTTCAATGTAGATTGAGTGGTACTACCAATTGCTACAACCAGATTATCCCAAGAGTCTGGCAAAGAACATAAAAAAGTAATACACTTATCTTCTTCTTCAATCGTAATATTAACAGATACGAGTTGACTTACCAGGGTATTAAAATCATTTAGATGCTCTATCACAGAATCTCCATCTTCCATCCTAAGATGATAAAACTTCTTAAGAAGAAACAACTTGTTTACCAGGGACTTTGATTGATACAAATTCTCTAACTTATCCCATAGTTCCTTGGTCATAGATTCTCCTGAGACACTCAACAACACTGAATCTCACGGGCAGAGTCGAATAGTACTCCTTACTCTTCTGTCCAACTTCTTCCAATCTTCCTTCGACATACCAGTAGTTGGTGTACTAGTAATTTGTGTACTAGTAGGTTGTGTACTAGTCGACTGTGTGCCAGTAGGTTGCGTACCAGTAGGTTATGTACCAAGATCCACAACGATCCATTGTTATTTGTCTACAAGAAGGTCCTCCATCTTGAGATTCCATAGCTCAAAGTTTTTATCGTTGAACTTCTCTATCTCGATTCTAGAAGAGCTCACCATTCATCTTTCTACAATCGAATCACCACTGCAAAAGCTCCCACTAAACCCAGGTTTATCACAGACCCAAAATAAACTTGATCTATCAAGACCAAGCCAAACCCTTGGCAACAAAGGCATCCCTTTGAAGCCAAAAACGCGCTCTGATACCACATGTAAGTTTTAAACCTGTGAAGTAAATAAATTCATATAGATTCTTAAGAAAAACATAAATTAATCAATGGCTCATACACATAGTACACAAAGATTTACGTTGGAAACCCTGAACCGAGAGAAAAACAGCCTTCCTTGGTGTCGCACCTTTCAACTATTCATTGTATTAATTTCACCATTCACCATACAATATATACAATTTTTTAGGTATTCTGTAGCTACCAAAACCCTAATCCCTTAATCCGGGATTAATTTAGAAAACCGCTAAAAATAGGAAAATCCGCTAAAATAGGAAAAATTGCCCAAAAATAAATTTTGGGGCATTACGCGTAACTAGGGGGGGGGGACCTGGCCAGCCCTGGGACACCCCCAGAGCGAAGTAAGTTGGGATCGTCAGACGCAGTTGTCAAATCTGATGCACCCACACACACACGTGCAAAGAATATAACACATACCC
>ML782303.1:961209-986845 GCA_009831015.1 Picea engelmannii
ATTGGATGTACTTGTAAGGGAAAAATTGTATTTAAAGATGTCTAAATGTGAATTTGGAAAGACATATTTAGTATATCTAGGTTACATTGTAGGGGGAGGTGAATTGAAGATTGATCCCTCTAAAGTTGAGGTCATTGTAAATTTTCCTAAGACAAATAATGTAACAGATGTAAGAAGCTTTTTGGGAGCATCCCAATATTGGAGGAAGTTCATTGCGAACTTCTCCTTCATAGCTTCTCCCTTACATGCTTTAACAGGTTTGAACAAAGTCTTTCAGTGGGAAGGTAAGGCACAGAAAGCCTTCGACACACTAAAAGAAAATATCAGCACATCTCCAGTACTTGCACTACCAGATCTACAACAACCATTTGAGATAGAAACTGATGTTAGTGGTTATGCAATGGGGGCAGTCTTAATGCAACATAAAAAACCAATATGCTATCATTCTGAAACTTTCTCTCAAACAATAATCAACTATCCAACCTATGACAAAGAGTTGTATGCATTAGTACAAAGTGTTAAAAAGTGGAAACATTACCTAATGGGTAAAGAAACAATCATACATATTGATCATCAACCACTACAATATTTACAATCAAAAACTAAGCTACAACAATCAAGGCATTTCAGATGAATGGGATTTTTACAACAATTTCATTTGGTTATTAAGTATAAGAAAGGAATTCAGAACAAAGTTGCAGATATGCTATCTATACCTCCAACAAATGATTCTATTGTTATTCAACAAAGTCCTTTAGTTCATGCAAGCTATGTTGAACAATATACTAAGGATAAATATTTCAAAGAAGTTTATGAATCACTAAGGCATGGTTATCAAAATGAAGAATTGAATTATCATATCGATGACAAGTTGTTGTATCATCTTGGTAAAATCTGTATTCCACAAAGTGAAAGAGTACATGTGATAAGAGAAGATCATACTTCTCTCATTTCAAGGAATTTTGGAGTAGGTAAAACCGTAGCACAATTACAAAAAAAAAAATTATTGGCCTCGAATGAATGAAACAATGTCCAAATATGTAAAAGGTTGTGTCATGTGTGCAACAAGCAAACCAAGTAACAGAAAATTAGGCTTGTACACTCCACTTCCAGTTCCTTCTCGTCCATGGGAAAGTGTTTCAATGGATTTCGTAGGAGGTTTACCAATGTCTAGAAAAGGACATGACTATCTGTATGTTGTTGTGAATCGATTCAGTAAAATGTGTATAGTCATGCCTTGTAAAAAGCAGATCACAGCTGAGATGACTGCTCATTTTTTCTTCCAAAATGTATGGGTCCATTTTGGACTTCCTACTTCTATTATTTTTTATTGAGATTCCCGATTTCTTGGAAAATTTTGGTCATCATTATGGGAACTTATAGACACAAAGTTGAAGAAAAGCACAGCATTTTATCCACAAACTGACAGTCAAACTGAAGTGGTCAACAGGACTGTGGTACATCTTCTTCGAGGGTATTGTGCTAAGCATCCCAAGCTTTGGGATGAACAATTGCATTATGTACAACATGCCTACAACAGAGATATACACTCTTCTACTCAAAAGTCTCCTTTCGAGACATGTTTTGGGTACTTTCCAAAGTCTCCTTTAGACTTCATTTTTGGGAAAGATACAGTGGAATGTGAACAATTTGATGTAGATAAATCTCGAAGGTTTATTCAGCAGATTCAGGTAATTCATCAAGAAATGCAGGAACAGTTGGAATCAAGTCAGGCCAAATACAAAAAAAGGAATGACAAGCATCCAATAGATCATCATTTTCAGATTGGTGATCAAGTATGGCTTCATATCAGCAAAGATCGACTTCAAGGTGAAGGTAGAAAGTTGAAACCTATCAGGTATGGACCCTTTACAATTTTGGACAAAGTCGGTCATAATGATTTCCGGTTAGAATTGCCTCCTTATATGAAAATGTATTCAGTTGTTAATGTGGAAAACTTGAAATTGTATGAGCCGCCTATGATTATAGACCAAGATGTACAAGTTCAAGTACCTTCTGTGGACGAGTTTGCTCCTGAGTATCTTAATGAACTTCAGGAAGATGTAATATTGGACAAAAGGGTCAAATTGTCACGAAGGGGAGACATGGAGTTTCTTCGTGTGGGGTTAAAAGGAATGCATCCAAGCAAAGAAATATGGATAGAGACCGGAAGATTGAGGGCATTATACCCTCACTTATTTTCTGAATGATTTCATACTTTTTGTGGCCAAAAAGCTTTCCAGTGGGAAGCTTTGATCCAGGTGGATCATCTCAAAATTCAATAGATTTAAAGAATTCAAATGGAAAATTAAAGCTTACAAAGTGGAATAGCTCGTCAGTATCTTTCTGGTGACGTTCGTTTCAGGAAAAACGGCCTCCAAGTGACAAAGATATGAGCAAGGGAAGTTTCGTCAAAAATGGTTATAAATGGGTTAAAATGATCAAAAATATGGTTAGAAATGGTTTGGAAAAAAAAGGGGTGGTCAAGGGCCTAGCCCTTGACCTTGCCAACACCAAGGCCCCCTTGGTATTAAAACCATATCATATATATTAAAACCATATAAACCATATCCAAATGTGATATAACACAAATCGCGCACATATAAACCATATCCAAATGTGATATAACACAAATCGCTCGCATATATTTAAAACTATATCATATGATATGTATTAAAACATAAAACGCGCGCAAACCATAACATATATCAAATATGTTATAACAAATATATGTGTTTGGAGGAGAAGCCCGCGGGTTTGACCTCGGGACTTCCGCCCCCATAACAACTACAACTACCAATGTGCCACCGCCATGGGACATGGCAAGGAATGGCACAAAAAATTTAAAAGTTGCCAAGATTCGGGGGATTTCGGAGGGCGTGTGGCCCATAGCTCGCGCCTCCCCAAAAAATATTGTTTTTTTATTATTTAAATGGGGCATGGGCATGAATCCCGAGGGGGGAGAAGGAGTTTGATGCAGGTAGAGACAGACACACAGATCGAGGTGATGATGCACAGTGACTGAAGTGAATTTGCATGCAGATCGAGGTGGTATTTGCATGCAGTTCGAGGTGGTACAGAATTGGCATGCATCTTGAGGCCGTACGGACTATACAATCAGGGGTAGATTTGGGAATTGTGTCAAGAAGGGCATTCGAAGTCAAGTTTCTGAAATATATCGAGTTTATACTCAAAAGTCTCGATTTTTCGCAAGGATTCCAGATCCAAGTTCAGTTTTTGCATTCAGGCATCCAGACAAAAAAGTGCTCACAAAACCTTCTGGATACACAGAAAGGTATCCATGTTTATACTTAAAAGTCTCAGAATTTCATCTTGCAGTTGTTGTTGAAGTCTGTTACTATATATGACAGACAGAAATCAAAATTCACTTTGTAAGCATTTGAATACTTAATCTATCGGCCTTCCCATTTGGAAAGTGGCTCGGAGAGTTATCTAGGAAGTTTGGTGAACTCTGTTACCAATCCTTGTTCATAGATGGTTTGCTTACATGTTTATGTGCTCATGTGCTTGATGAATGTTCTTTAATTTTGCATTCATAAAGATGGTTAACAATTAAAAAATTCACATGCAAATAATGGTTAAAGATCAAGTTAAAATTTCAGATCAGACTACGTGCTTCATTCTACCATAAACTCTACTCTTGGTCTATACAAGGGGTGCACCCAGTTCAACCTTCCAACACACTGTCAATTGGAACCTCTATCATAAGTCTAATGCAAAGTCTTTGTGATGAACTAGTTCACTCAACCAAAATTTTCACCAAGTCTGTTGATGCAGGAGCATATTCATGAAAGCATACATGGAAAGACAACACAACGTCTAGCGCGCCTTTTGATTAAATCTTGAATTTTAAAAGATAGTGTATCTCATAAAACTTCTGAGTAAATGAAAAATCAGAGAAGTCTTAATGGTAGGAGGTTGAACGATTGCGTAAAATCAAGAGAGATCAGATCGTCCTTTAGTTTATTTGATTTTGGCGTAGATATAGGGCATTCGCCTTAATTTTCTGTCACGGACGTTTATTGTAATCAGACTTAAGTAGTTGTAAACTTTTACTTCAATAACATAGGTAGTTGGAGGGAACCCTAGAGGACCTCTTGTATAAGTAGATGCATTTTACACCTGAATGAGGTTGTTGTAGATTAGTAGGATATAGTTGTTACTGAATGTAAGTTGTTTTATCAGAGTTGTAGCCATTTACATTTGAATAAATATAACAGATGGATATTGATCCAATGCATGTGGTTGTTGTTTACAATTTCTCTGTTTTTTTGTGTTTTCATGAATGACTGAGTTTTGTTATTGAATGTGTGAAACTGTGAAGCATTGGATAAATTTAAATTGTTTCTCTTCATTGAGTTCATGCAAGGTGTGCATACAATCTGCAAGGAGTGCGTTGATAGAGTCTGTTTCGACTCAGAATCTCAGAAGAGAAAGTGTGAGACTTCCATTTGCAAGGAGTGCAAAGGGATTGTTGCAAGGTGTGCATAGTCGCCTGAAAGAAGCTAAGTTTTGTGTAAGAATCTGTTGCAAGGAGTGCACAGATTCTAAGTTCAACTAAGTGTTGAAGAAAACCCTCAAGAGAGTTGAAGGTTTGGAGAAAAGGACACGTCAAGAGAAGTTGGTGGGAGAAGCCTTCATAGGGGAGAAATTCCTCAGTGTTTGTAATTTGAACAGTTAAGATCCGTCCATGAGGGAGCGGGATTGTTCCAGATCATTGGATCTGGGAAAAGTGCATGAGTTTTAAGTCTCTTTTTGTGCATAGGAGCGAGGACTCGCCAGAGTCCCAAAGAGGTTAGGAATTGTCCATCATCCATAGGGACAGGTGGTGTAGGATCTACAATTCTAGAGCAGAAGAACTCTAAGAGTTTTTTAGACAAGGAGAGAGTGAAATCGTCGGAGCAACGAAGGCCGGAGTAGGTCTTGGTCATTGGTCGCCAGGAGGTATGTGTTAGTAGATCTGAAACTTCGGAGGAAAATCACTCTGGGAGGTTTCAGTTGCGGAGTGTGAAAAACTTTTGAATCTCTGAAGAGCGAAGTAAATAGCAATCATCTGTTGTGAAGGAAATGTGGTGAGGGATCTGAAGGTCCGGGAAAATGTCACTCCGGATGAAAGTGAAAGGAAATAGCACGATAACTCCAGAAATGTCGAGGGTCGGAGTTCATTTGATTCATTTGTTGGGATAGGACACTTGGCAGAAGATCTTCCACTTCGGAGTACCGATACTCTGGGAGAATGGACAAGGAGGGGTGTTTATTGCCAGTCACCGAAGTGGAAATGAAGGATGAGTGTAGACCATTGATCAGAGCAGAAACGTTGTGCTCGATCTGTAACTCTGGTTATGGAGCACTCTGGGAGAATGGGGTATTCAGAACAATCAGAACTCCCGAAGCATGGAGTTCCGAAGAAAATCGCAACCGTCTGTTGTGAAAAGGATTCGGACCGTAGATCTGGTCTGAGGGTGTGTTCGCGAAGCCGAATTCGTGAAGTATTCAAGAGATTAATCCACGGTTTATATCCCGAGGTCACATTGGAGAGATGTTAGTGGAGAGGAGATAGCTCCCATCGATGTTGAGATTTGAAAAAGAGCCAAGAAGTTAGGCCCGCGGATACCATACGATTTGCACCTAGGGTGATAAAAGGGTATGTGTTTAATTCATCTCAAGACCAGTAATATCTCAAGGAGATAATTCAGCCTGGGTAGTTAAATATCCTTGACCGGGAGGCCGTGTAGCCCCGAGGGAGAGTAGGGGGGTCTGCATTAAGTGGTATCAGAGATAAAAAGAACTCAAATTTGAACTTTGTGAGTGAGAAAAGGTCACCACAATCCCGCCTAGGAGACGAACAGAACCGCATGTATCTAATCGAGTTGTCGAAAGGGATATAAGATAAATTCATGTGAGGTTGGAAGCGATGGAAACAGCGCAGAGGAGAGCACCTGACGCTGGAGATGTCATTGAGGCAAAAAGTGAAGAGACAGAGGTTTAAGAAGCTACAGGGGAAGATGTTGTTGAAGAACGCTTGTTGAAAGTTGTTGTGAAGCTGGGAGCTAGAGAAAAAATAGACATCCCAATGTATGAAGGAAATCTAGATGTTGAAGAGATGCTGGACTGGATAAGGTCCATGGACAAGTATTTTGACTATGAAGATGTCGATGAGGAGAAGAAGGTGAGACATGATGTCACCAGGTTGAAAGGGCATGCAGCACTGTGGTGGGATGAACTACAGGCTGACATATGAAGAAAAGGTAAGAAAAATATTAAGAGTTGGGATAGAATGGTAGCCAAGTTGAAGGCTAAGTTCATGCTCAAGGATTATTAGATAAATCTATTCGAGAAGATGCAAAACCTAAGACAGAAATGAATGACAATGAAAGAGTACACAGAAGAGTTTTACAAGTTGAACATCAGGACTGGATAGAGGGAGAAGGATGAAGAGAAAGTTGCCAGGTATATAACTAGCCCGAGGTATGAGATCCAGGATGAAATCAGCATGATGTCAGTGAGGACAGTAGAGGAGGCATATCAATATGCACTAAAAGTAGAGGAGAAGTTGGCCAGAAAACAAATCCAGCAAAGCAGAGGTAGAATCTAGAACAGAGGTAAGGGAGTTGCCCATGATAATGCATAGAAGCCCAAGGGTGAGGATGAGAAAACCCACAGTCACTCAGAAAGAGGAGGAATCTCCAAAGGGAGACATCCTCGTGGAAGAAATTATTTTTCCATAGGAAGAGGAAGAAGCAGAGGAGGAGAGATAAAATGTTATACCTGTGGAAAACCAGGACACAAGTCTTGGGAATGTCCCGAGAGAAAGAAAGAAGGAGGAGGTGAATCTCACATTTCAGAAGCACAGAAAATGAATTTTGAAGTAGAAGGTGCAGAGGATGGAAAATATTTGGTGTTAAAGAAGGTTCTCTTGAAGCCAGAATCAGAAATTGAAAATCCAGTGTAGAGGAACAGTTTGTTCATGACAACTTGCAAGACTAAATACAGAGTATGCAAGGTGATAACTGACAGTGGGAGAACTGATAATCTAGTATTCATAGAGATGGTGGAGAAATTGGAGCAGGAGACAACTGCACATCCAAATCCATATAAAGTCTCATGGTTGCAAAAAGGACACTGGGTAATGGAAACTAAACAATGCCTTGTTGAATTTAAAATAGGTGGATATAGAGATGAGATTTTATGTGATGTAATTCCCATGGATGTATATCATGTTTTGTTGGGAAGACCATGGTAGTTTGACAGGAATGTCATTCATGATTGGAGAAGGAATACTTACACTTTGGAAAAGAACGGTAGAACACACATGTTGTTGCCAATAGATGAGAAGAAATTAAAGGAAGAAGCCAGCACAAGCATACTTCTCATGAGTGGGAAGGAACTCCTGAGTGAGGTCAAGAAGGAACAAGAGATGCAGTTTGTTGTGGTGAGGAAACCCAAAGTCCTTAAAAGTACTTCTATGGATGATTTTCCTGAAGAATTTCAAGAGTTGTTGGAGGATTTTGTTGACATAGTATTGGATGAGTTTCCTAACTCATCACCACCCATTAGAAGTATCAGCCATCACATTGACTTGATACCAGAAGCAAGTCTGTTGAGAAAAGCAACATACATATTGACACCTCAAGAGAATGAGGAGGTGAAAAGACAAGTCCATGATTTATTAGACAAGGGTTTGGTCAGAGAAATCTTGAGTCCATGTGCAGTACCAACTATGTTGAGTCCAAACAAGGATGGAGGATGGAGACTGTGTACAGACTCAAAATCCATAAACAAGATCACCATAAGGTATAGATTTATTTTGCCTATGATGGATGACTTAATGGATTGTTTAAGTGGAGTGAATTGTTTTTCAAAGATAGATTTGAAAAGTGGATATATCCATATAAGGATGAGAGAAGGTGATGAGTGGAAAATAGCCTTTAAGACAAATGAAGGGTTGTATGAGTGGCTCGTTATGCCATTTGGCTTAACAAATTCCCCAAGTAATTTTATGATACTGATGAATGAAGTATTGAAAGATTTCATTGGTAAGTTTTTAATGGTATATCTATATGATTGTTGGCCCTTGACCAAGTTTTGGAGAACCTTGGTCAAGTTTGACCAGTTTTGGGACTTCGACAGGCTGGTCGAAGGCGGAGCACAAGGTGAAGCGGAGATCGCAGGATCTCGGCCCCTTTTTAGGGCATTTTTGGTTTAAGGTTTATGTAACGGGTATGGCATATCAGCTCATGGGTTTACCCATGCCTTGGCCCCTTTTGTAATGTATAAATAGAAATCTAGGCAATGTAAGTAGGGAGACGTGGTGATAAGTGCTATATTGTGTTGAGTGCAAGTGATGTAAGTAGTTGGATCTATGTGATTGAGTTAGCTTTGTGCATACTGTGTCATGAGAACTTGCAGAGCTAAGTGCAAGTGACTGTAAAGAGGCTTTGTGCTATAACCTAGATCAGGGAAGGAGGGTTTGGCGAGGTGCACGCAGATCTCTTGTCCTATGCGGAGTGGGTTATTACGGCTCTATGCTTGTAGAAGATTGAAAGAAGACAATAAAGAAGAGAAGAGTTGGTGGACATAGCCCCACACTAGGGTGAACCACGTATATCTTGTGTTGTGGTTGCTTTGTGCATTATATTTGTTATGTTATTAATGTGATTTATGGTTAGAGCAGTGATATATGTTAGATGCACCTAATATAATAGTATCTTAGTGCTTAGTAATGGGAATGAATGCTAGATCTGATCTATTTCTATATGCTAAGTGATTGGTTGTATTAGATATTTTGAATATTGTGTTGTTATTTAATTAGGGTTTTTCCTTGCGAAGTGAATATTAATGAATGTTAATTGCTAAGTGCTTTGTTAAGTGTTATAATCACAAATCTGTGTCCCAGCTAGGTTGTAGACACTTGAGTCCCACAACCACCCCTGCCTCTACCTTGGGTGAGACTTCATCTACTTCGTAGGTGTTGCCGAAAGGGTCGGTAGTTAGGGTTTTGTTGGTGTGTTGTTGAAGCGTTGAACCCCGGGTCTGCCCCTGTGCCAACAAATGGTTCTGTTGTCGGGACCTTAAACTATGATTGTTGGGAACTGAATAAAAGAAAGCTTTGTGTGTAGATATGTTGCTTTAGTGCGCAGTATTCTACTTGACTTTGAAGCTCTATGATAAGAAAGGAATCATATCTGAAGAAAAGAGGTAAGATCCTAAAGCTCTATGCTTTGAGAAAGGTAAGATAAGTGAAAAAAATTATTTCAAAAGAATGGATATAGGTATGTCTAGTTGATTTTTTCCTAGTCTAAAAAATAGGGCACAGCTACAAGAAAGAAGATTGGATATGAGTAGATATGATAAGAATCATGAAAGATATGTTATTCCTATGCATAGAAAGAATGTTTGGACTAACAAATGGATGCAGGATCCTAGAAAGAATTTCTTCCAGGTTAGTTATTGTGATCCCAGTGCGCAGTACTGGAAAGGTTGTGGGTCATTTAAAAGAAAGAGAGGATTAACTCTTTGTTATAGTTGCAAAAGATCGGGACATGTTGCTAAGGAATTCCCTGGTAGAGGTCCTAGTTGTATTTGTTGTAAATCTATGGAACATGAATTTTTGGATTTCCCTAAAATGATTGTTAAAGTTGAAAAGATGAATATAAGACAAGAAAACCATGAGACAGGCCAAGAAACTAAGGATATGATAGAACCCTAGAAAGAATCAGACATTGTATTACTAAAGATGAAAGAAACCCTGAATGATCACATAGATATCAACTTATCAGGTATCTTAAACGAGAAGGAGTGCATAGAAACAAGAATAGGAGACTTCGACATAGATTGTGTCCTGGATGAGGAAACACAAGTGAATATCATGACAGAAAGAACTTGGGAAATTTTGGGAAATCCTGTTATGGTTCCTTCATTGGGAGGAATAGGATTATTTAGAGGAAATTTGATAACCCTATGTGGAAGACTTACCCAAACATCAATGAGTACTCATGGAACTTCGACAGAGGAAGAATTTGAGGTCATTAAATTTTTTGAGAACATCGCCCCATTTGTTATTTTACTAGGAAAAAACTGGATTGAGAAAGATTAGATATGAAGGAAACAAGAAGAGGATGATCTAAAATAGAAAAAGAAATAATTAAGGGATTTCATGGCTAGGAGACCAGTCGAAGCTACTAAGGACCAGAGATCTGGACATCGAAGTTGAAAGAACACAGGAAGACTTGAAACACCTGTATGTACAAGAGAGTAGAGCACCTACCCGAGAAAGAGAAGAAGTATTAACCTCGAACCCTATGAAAGACCCTCCATAGTGAGAAGTTACTATGCTAAGAGGAGATAAGAACAATAATGGAAAGAGGAAACCAGTAACTCAGATTACAGGAAAGAAAGCCAGAAAGCTCAGTAAGAAGAAAGCAAAGTTAGATAAATTACAGGAAGTTCCAGAGAGAACTTCACAGACGGGTGGTTTGCATCTCTTGAACTTCGCCAGAATAACAGAACAGGGAAGATTGGCACTTCGCCACGGCGAAGAAATATGACCGTCGAAGGCATCCCGATGTTCCAGAATGGCTTGAACCGCATTTATGTCCAGAAAGATATCCATTAGACCGTTGGGACCACGCTATAACGGATGGAATTGCATTGATTAAGGTGTTCCTACCCATTGGATGAATCTGTTACGATGTTATCTATTTATCCAGTCGAATTTTGCACCGAGAACACTTTTACAAACAGTGGTTATTCGAACCCACAGAGAACTAGTTGCTTTCGTGTTGTGCCTATTTGAGACCTCGCCACCCGTTATATTACATCAAGTATTTGATCACCGACCTGAGATACCTGATCTCAAGTGTGCATGTCAGGTGACTTCAGCACAGTAGAGAAATCCATTGAAGAGATCCTCATAGACCTCATGGATGAGAAGGTCATGTCCACAGGAGTCCAAGCCTCATAGACGAGAGGAGTGCAAGCATCCTCATTGACTGCTCGTGGATCTGGACCATCCTGATTTGTGACAGAGAAATGAACCAAGCATCGTGATGACTTGGAGAATGAAAATCTCATCCCATCTGTCATTCCCGACTATATCTCACCTCTAGCTAGCGCGGTGAGCCGTGACAATGTCTCGAGGGACTTTGACTACACCTTGATTACATCATACCTCCTAAAGGGGATACACGCAGTAGGACCACAGTTAGGAAAAATCATGACATTGAAGATCAATTACTTCAACTTGGGAGACCATAAGAACTATGGCATGCTCTCCCCACACAAGTATTTGACCAAGACAAAAGGGAAGAAGTCGAAGATCATCCCTCAATTGTGGACTATGGACATTGTGAGGTCCACTATCCTGAACGTGATGAAGACACCACACTTTGGAAGGCATCATGAGGTTAACGCGTGCATTAAACTCATGTTGTCTTGCTTCCATGGCATTTATTTGTGGATAGATAGATGCATCACCGTAGATCTGGCGTTGATCCATCGGATCACTGGATTAAGCATGCAAGGACCATACCCACAATAATTTTATCCAGGAAACGCTACAGATCACGCCCTGGCGCAGAAAATTAAAGATACATATGGCGATGTGCAAAAGGGGAAGTAAGGCTACAAGGTAGCCTCCATTCAGAATGACACAGTATTCCTAGCCTTCCAATTGATCGTTGGTAAGATATTAAGGAAGAACAGACCCACACAGGTCACGAGGTTCATTGTTGACCTCGCGGGAAACTGCATTGAAGGACTACATATGAACTAAGCTAGTTACCTCGTCAACCAATTAGAAAAATACTTTTGTGAAGCTCAGGATCAGGGATATGAGTTTCATTTTAGTTGGCTATTGATCCTCATCGCCTTCATTTCCTAGGAGATGCTGGAAGGAGACACCTTCCCTGAGATTGAGCCATCTGAACCCCTAGCTGTGAAGTTCACCACGCTCTGGTATTCGAATGTCATGGTGAAACAATGGCGGTCAAACGCAGTGTTCCACACCTACTACTTGTAGTTGAAGAGGGCTATTGATTCTTTCCCTCATATGATGTCGAACACCCTGCACAGGTTCAGACCATTTATGAAGTTTCATGCAGATAGACATTTTATTTATATCACTGCGCATGAAGACGAACATAAAGAAGAGCTCCAATCTTATTACAAGCTCACTGAGGAGGACATGGAAGAAATAACTAAGGATTGGCCTGCATAGCTCCTTATACCAGTCGACCAGGAAGAACTATCAGACCCCGACCTCATCGGAAGTCATGTGGTTACTCGCGAAGAGTATGATGCACCTAGCAGTAGCAAAAGGAAGAAAAAGGAAGAGGTACAAGAGTTGAACAGCGCATCAGAAGAGACTGCTTCAAACTCACCTGGAGGGGGAGGTGATGACGAAGTAGACAAAGAAGAGGACAAAGGAGAAGAAGACAAGCAAGGCGAAGTAACACCGCCTAGGGATCATCTTAATGAAGTTGAGACCTACAAGAAAATAAAGGTTTCCCCCACAAAACCTACATCATGGAAGAAGTCCAAAGCTAGTAAACCATAGATGCAAACTGTGCTCACGATGGATGACATAGATCTCATCATCGCCGTTGTCTCAGATACCTCATAAGATATCTTACGACGTAGTGAAGCCAAACAAGAGACCATGTATGATAGAATTGTAGCAGAGATGAAAGGGGTATAGCAAGCCCTCTACTCCAGTCACGCGGTGTCTATTGCACCCCCATCATTAGAAGGAACAAAGTTTGGAGATGATCCTTTACAGCTACGTCG
This sequence comes from Picea engelmannii, assembly GCA_009831015.1. Taxonomy (NCBI): domain Eukaryota; kingdom Viridiplantae; phylum Streptophyta; class Pinopsida; order Pinales; family Pinaceae; genus Picea; species Picea engelmannii. Next base: position 974,017 of record ML782303.1, read on the forward strand.
AATAGTAGATGCGACCAAAGCTCACCTTCGTCGTGTTCATGAAGAAAAAGAACAGGCCATAGAGGCCTTAAATCAAGTAAAAGAGGAAGCCATGGAGCAACGTCGTTTTGCACAATAGGAAAAAGATGACATCCAAGCCAAGTTTGCAGAGGATAGAGAGCAGATCTAGAAGGAGAAGGAACATCTTCTCCCATAGTAGATTGGAATTAAAGAAGCAATCACTAGAGAACTTCTCTTTGTGACAGGATTAGAATAGATGGAAGAAGACCTAGTGGAAAGCCAAGTAGGGAAGCTTTCTAAACCCATTCAGCAGCTCCAACAGAGGGTAGCAGAACTAGAGTTACAAGCAGTTCCAAGCACTCTACAGGAAGTGCAAGACCAGAGAGAAGAAACTGCCTAAAGCGCAGTCCAGAGAATCGGGGCATTGGCCTTAGAATGTAAAAATATCAGTAGTCGAAGTGCGCAGACTTACAAGCGCCTTGCAGAGGACCCTGAACTAAGGACACTGGAGTCACAACTTCAGGAGGCCAAGAAGGAAGCAACAACGGTGCAAGCGTAGTTGAAGCCACTATCAGTGGTCGAGAGGATAAAACTATCCCAGGAATAGTGCACAGTTCATCAACAAGTCCATGCCATACAGAGTAAGGTCATGGAAGAGACTCAGTGACTCCAGCCAGTGTAGGATGCAGCTTGCATACGTTTTGAGTAGATTGAAGGATGAGGTGCAGAACTGGAACAAGTTGTCACCATAGTGGAACAGTGCTTGGAAGGACCTGTGACGGAGAAGGTTATTCAAGAGTTCATCGAGCAGGAGGCTTTGGTGAAGCAACAAGTTGAGGCATCTCGAGCCAAGCTCGAGGCATTTGAGGCAAAGTTACCCAGATCAGAGTGACTCAGGATGAGTCACAGGTGAGTATTGGGGGCATGTTGGCCCTTGACCAAGTTTTGGAGAACCTTGGTCACGCTTGACTAGTTTTGGGACTTCGACAGGCTGGTCGAAGGTGGAGCTCAAGGCGATCCGAAGATCATGGGATCTCGGCCCCTTTTTGGGGCATTTTTGGGTTTAGGGTTTATGTAACGGGTATGGGATGTTGGCCCATGGGTTTACCCATGCCTTGGCCCCTTTTGTAATGTATAAATAGAAATCTAGGCGATGTAAGTAGGGAGACATGGTGCTAAGTGCTATATTTTGTTGAGTGCAAGTGATATAAGTAGTTGGATCTATGTGATTGAGTTAGCTTTGTGCATATTATGTGCATGATAACTTGCAGAGCTAAGTGCAAGTGACTATAAAGAGGTTGTGTGTTGTAACCTAGCTCGGGGAAGGAGGGTCTGGAGAGGTGCGCATAGATCTCTTGTCTTATGCAGAGTGGGTTATTGTGGATCTGTGCTTGTAGAAGATTGACAGAAGACAATAAAGAAGAGAAGAGTTGGTGGATGTAGCCCCACACTGGGGTGAACCACATATATCCTGTGTTGTGGTTGCTTTGTGCATTATATTTGTTATTTTATTGATGTGATTTATGCTTATTGAAGTGATATATGTTATATGCACCTGATATAATAGTAGCTTAGTGCTTAGTAATGGGAATGAATGCTAGATCTGATCTATTTCTATATGCTAAGTGCTTGGATGTATTATATCTTGTGAATACTATGTTGTTCTGTAATTAGGGTTTTCCCCTACAAAGTGAATATTAATGAATGTTAACTGCTAAGTGCTCTGTTAAGTGTTGTAATCACAAATATGTGTCCTAGCTAGGTTGTAGACACTTGAGTCATGCAACCACCCCTGCCTCTACCTCAAGTGAGACTTCATCTGCTCCGCAAGTGTTGCCGAAAGGGCCGGTAGTTAGGGTTTTGTTTGTGCGTTGTTGAAGCGTTGAACCCCGAGTCTACCCCTATGCCAAAAATGATATATTGGTCTTCAGTAAAACTGAAGAAGAGCATTTGAGACACCTGGCATTAGTGATGAGGAGACTGCAACAGGAGAAGTTATTGATAAATCTGAAGAAGTCCTCTTTTATGAAGACAAAAATCATTTACTTGGGTTTTGTGATCTCTTCAAATAAATTGAAGATGGATCCAGAGAAGGTCAAAGAAATCAAAGAATGGTCATTTCCAAGGAGTATATTTAAGGTGAGAAGCTTCCATGAATTAGCCAGTTTCTATAGGAAGTTCATTAGAAATTTCAAATGGAATTTGTGCACCAATATTGGATACAGTGAAGAAGAGGCACAAGTATTTTAAGTGGATAGAATAAGATGACAAAAGTTTCAAGATATTGAAGGAGAATATAACAGAATGACCAATTCTGGTCTTGCCAAATTTCGAGAAGACATTTCAAGTAAGGTGTGATGCGAGTGGAGTTACAATTGGGGTAGTTTTGAGCCAAGATAATAGGCCTATTGCATATTTCGGTGAGAAGTTGAATGAGACTAAGGGAAAGTACTCCACATATGATAAAGAGTTTTATGTCATAATTCAAGCCTTGAATAAATGGAGGCACTACCTTGTTCCAAAGGAATTTGTCTTGTATAGCGATAATCAAGCTTTACAATTCATAACCATACAAGAAAAGTTGAACCAGAGACATGATAAGTGGATAGAATTCATGCAAAATTTCACTTTTGTCATTAAACATATTTCTGGTAATGCTAACAAAGTTTTTGATGCATTGAGAAGGAGATGTTTGAATCTACAGGAATTTCAAGTGAAAAACTTGGGGTTTGAACACCTTAAGAATATGTATTGTGATGATCCAGATTTTAAAGAAGCATATGAAGCATGTCAAAATAATGTGCTCAGGGACAGAAGCCAGTGGACAAAGTATATGATTCAAGATGGATTGTTGTTTAAATGTTTCCAATTGTGCATACCGAGGTGCTCGATGAGAGAAAATATGTTGAAGGAAAAACACAGTGGAGGTCTAGCATGACATTTCGGCCATGACAATACATTTGCACAGTTGAATAGATCATACTATTGGCCTGGTATGAGAGTAGAGGTGAATAGGTTTGTGAACAAATGTAATATTTTACAGTACACAAAAGGAAAGAAACAGAACACTGGATTGTATCAGCCACTGCCTATTCTAGATAGGCCTTGGGATGCAATAAGCATGGATTTTGTGTTGGGATTTCCATGGAAACAAAGAGGAAGTGATTCCATATTTTTGGTAGTTGATATATTTTTGAAGATGGTACACTTTATCCCATTCTAGAAGACAAATGATGCAACAGACATTGAAAAAAAAAATTTAACGAAGTTGTGAAACTTCATGGATTGCCCAATAGTATTGTCTCAGATAGGGACATTAAATTTGTTGGTCATTTCTGGAGAACATTATGGAAGAATCTGGGGACATAGCTATGTTTTAATTCAACATATCACCCTCAAACATATGGACAGACTGAGGTGGTAAATAGGAGCTTGGGAAATTTTTTGAGAAGTGTGGTCACTAAACATCATAGCCAGTGGGATCAAATTCTGTCACAAGCAGAGTTTGCATATAATGACTCAGCAAACAGAATTACATAAAAGATTCCATTCCAGATAGTGTATGGAATAAATCCAAGAGGAGTATCAGAATTGAGAGATCTGAAGCAGAGTGAATTCAGAAGCATTGGATCAGAAGACTTCGCTACAGAGATGCAGAAGATTCATAATCAGATCAAGGAGAAATTGCAAAACAATAGTGCAGAGTATAAACACAAATTCGATCATCACAAAAGAGAACTTCAATTTGAAGTGGGAGATCAAGTTTTAGCACACTTGAGGAAGGAAAGGTTCCCAAGAGGAACATATAAAAGGCTGAAGTTGAAGAATATTGGACCATGCAAGATCCTAAGAAAATTTGGTAACAATGCTTATGAGATAGATCTTCCAAAGGATGTGGGAATATCACCCATATTCAACATTTCAGACATGTATCCTTATAGGGAAGATGAAACAAAAATATTAGAAGATCAAGAGAAGATTTAGTGGGAGAAGCAGATGCCTGTAGCAGAAAAGCCACAGATGGAGAAGATCATTGATCAAAGGATTGGTAAGAAGACCAGGAGGAAGACCTATTTTGAATATTTGGTCAAGTGGAAGGGACACCCAATAGAATATGCCAGTTGGATAAATGAATCTGATGTCCAGAAGCATGGAAGGTCAGTGCAGGAGCTCATGGATAGGATTCCATGAATTTGTTCCCAGAGGAGTATGATGCAGGAGCATCTTTAGCAAAGCACACACGGAAATACATGACAATGCCTAGCACACATTTTGAGTAAATTTTGAGATTTAAAAGATAGTGTATCTCAGAAAACTTCTGAGTAAATGACAAATCAGAGAAGTCTTAATGGTGGGAGGATGAACAATCGTGTAAAATTAGGAGAGATTAGATCGTCCCTTAGTTTATTTGATTTTGGCATAGATCTAGAGCATTCACCTTAATTGTTTTTCACATATGTTTATTGTAATTGGACTTAAGTAGCTGCAAACTTTTACTTCGATAAGATAGGTAGTTGGAGGGAACCCTAGAGGACCTCTTGTATAAGTATATGCATTTGACGCCTAAATGAGGTTGTTGCGGATTAGTAGGAGATAGTTGTTACTGAATGTAAGTTGTATTATCAGAGTTGTAGCCATTTACATTTGAATAAATATAACATAGGGATATTGATCCAATCCATGTGGTTGTTGTTTACAATTTCTCTGTTATTTTGTGTTTTCATGAATGAATGAGTTATTTTATTGAATGTGTGAAACTGTGAAGCATTGGATAAATTTAAATTGTTTCTCTACATTGAGTTCATGCAAGGTGTGCATATAGTCCGCAAGGAGTGCATTGACAAAGTCTGTTTCGACTCAGAAGATCAGAAAAGATAGCATGAAACTTCCATTTGCAAGGAGTGCAAAGGGATTGTTGCAAGGTGTGTGCAATCTCCCACAGGAAGCTAAGTCTTGCATAAGAATTTGTTGCAAGGAACGCACATATTTGAAGTTCGACTAAGTGTCAAAGAAAACCCTCAAGAGAGATGAAGGTTTGGAGAAAAGGACACGTCAAGAGAATTTGGTGGGAGAAGCCTTCATAGGGGATAAATTCCTAAGTGTTTGTAAATTGAACAGTTAAGATCCGTCCAGGAGGGAGCAGGATCGTTCCAAATCGTTGGATCTGGGAAAAGTGCACAAGTTTTAAGTCTCTTTGTGTGCACAGGAGCGAGGACTCACCGAAGTCCCGAAGAGTTTAGGGACCGTCCATCATCCATAGGGATAGGTGGTGTAGGATCTGCAACTTCGGAGCAAAAGAACTCCGGGATTTTTGTAGACAAGGAGAGAGTGAAATCATCGGAGCTATGAAGGTAGGAGTAGGTCCTGGCCATTAGTCGCTAGGGGGTACGTGTCAGTATATCTGAAACTCCAAAGGAAACTCACTCTGGGAGGTTTTAGTTGTGGAGTGTGAAAAACTCCCAAAGCTCCGAAGAGCAGAGTAAATCGCAACCGTCTGTTGCGAAGGACACGTGGGGAGGGATCTAAAGGTCTGGGGGAAAGGTCTCTCCAGAAGAAAGTGAAATGCGAGAGCACGAGAACTCCTGAAACATGGAGCACCGAAGTTCATCCGAGTAGTTCATTGGGATAGGACGTGTGGCGGAAGATCTACCACTTTGGAGTACTGATACTCCGGGAGAACGGACAAGGAGGAGCGTTGATTGCTAGTCGTCGAAGTGGAAATGAAGGATGGGTGTAGACCATTGATCAGAGCAGGAACGTTGCACTCGATCTATAACTCCGAGTATGAAGAAATCTGGGAGAAAGGGGTGTTTGAAACAGTCAGAACTCCCAAAGCGTGGAGTTCCGGAGAAAATCGCAACCGTTGGTTGTGAAAAGGACTCGGACCGTAGATCTGGTCCGAGGGTTTGTCCGCGAAGCCAAAGTCGCGAAGCGTTTAGGAGATTAAGCCACGGGTCATAGACTGAGGTCACATTGGAGAGGAACTAGCACCCGTCGGCGTTGAGATTTGAAAAAGCGCCAAGAAGTCAGACCCACAGATAACATATGATCTATGCCTAGGTTGATAAAAGGGCATGTGTTTAATTCATTTCGAGACCAGTAAGATCTCGAGGAGATAATTCAGCCCGGGTAGTTAAATATCCTTGATCGAGGGAGAGTAGGGGGGTCTGCATCATCTGCGAATGTTCCCACTGAATTATCTTCACAATGAACTATGAAACCAACTATGGTGTGCCTCAACGCCACCGTTCTTATTACATCAGTGGTGAAGAGCCAAATCTGCTCTGATACCATCTGTCATAGAGATAGTGGTGAAGAGCTCACCAATATTTCTTCTAATTCATCTCTAATACCATTTGTCACATCCCTACATGATGCCTACCTGAATATTATGATCGTGCACCTACTGAGGGTGCGCGACACCATGACATTTATTACTTGGATTCTTGGAAACACCAAGAATACTTCATTTGGACTACACCTCTTTACCTAGAGAATACCCATACTCCATTCTAGGATATATACAAGCCACACTCCTACTCTAGTGCAACTCACTTGTATACTTATACAATTCATTGACAACTTAACACATATTCATTTAAGCATACATCCATGAACATGTCAAACAAATAGGACACTTATGAAACAAATAAGAGACACACAGAAATAGTGTGGGTGGAAAAAGATGTGCCTAACACCTAGTTAAGTCTTATTATTGTGAAACAATTACAAAATGATCACTATTGGCTCAACTTACAACTTGGGAAGAGTCACACAAATCGCCTCACCTCACCAATACACTCATACACAAATTCGTAACTCCAAGACTCATTCGTCACAACATCTTTCGCAACTCTTGTGGTGTGCCCCATATCTGTGTCCACCACAAAATCATCATCTCTTCTCTATTGCAATACTTCACACAGACATGTGGTTTGGTCTCATAGCATGCCTCCCCCATACCTACAACAAGACTTCCCCAAACTCCAAATTCACCCTGCCTATTGCTAGACTCAATCCAAAGAAGGTCGCCCCAACTCTATCCATAGAATCACCTCAGGGAAGCACAATTCCTCCCATGTGTAGCAACTTGGCTTCTTGAGGGAGCTCCCCCTTCATGTATGAATCTTCCTAAGAACCTTTGTGTTGATATTGCTCCATATCTTGTGTCTTCTTGGTTGTATGCCCTTGTCCTTTTATATGGACTCCAAATGTCACCTTCACGAATTGTCATGTCCTTTGAGTGTGTTGTGCCCCTTCATGGACTAACACACCTAAAAAACCTGATGTACCACTTTGTGGACCCACGCACCCAAATGAACCCATGCACTCATGAACCTTCACGTCCCTTGGGACCGATACACCCCAACCTTGGGTGTTCTCCTCATGCCAATGCACCCCGACCTCTTTGGTGCACCTAGCCTTATGCTTTTCCTCATGCTTGGGCAAGCCCCTTGGCCTCTTCGCGTGCCCAAGGTGCCCACTTTCCCAACTAGTGTGACTCTTGAGTGCCATAGCAACCCCAAATTATGTCTCCTTTAGGACTTACGTGAGAGTGCCCGCACCCTTCTAGTCAAGGACCTTACACTTCCCATCATATTCCCACTTTAGATCATCTGTAGGTACATAATTTATGGCCCTTCCTCTTATATTTTATCTAAAAACAATTGACCAACCTGGTGTACTCATAATTGATGAATAAAATACTTGCTCACATGACTTGGAAGAACATATAGCTCCATACTCACCTCATGCCTAGCAATATTAATCATAGTAAAACCATTATCATGGTTAATAAAAATTATTTCGACACTTTGTATAAACAACATGTACCACTTGAACTCAAAGAGAACAACTTTTAAGTATTTGAATTTGAACTCTAGTATATCTTCCAAATAGCCATAATATCTAAGTTCATATGTCAATAGATGTTTATCCACCCTGTGGGATATATTAGTCCCTTCAAAAGTTGCAATTATTCTGCGATTTTAGGTTTTATTCTTATTATCCAAATCTTTGATACAATATTTATAATAACTGCACTAGATACCTTTGTGGTGTTTCACTTGCATCACACATGTTAAGAAGGCACAGTCAAGTCAACATGATAGGGAAAATAAATGAGAAAAAAATTAAGAAAAATGATAACATGTGCCTTTCTATCTTTTGCAACAAATGCTAAATCAATTTGCTTCTATGTAATATTGGGATCCTTGACCAATAACTCATGTCAAATCAATTCAAACACTCGATTCCATGATTGTTTACCATTAACTTATTCACATTGTTATATCCATACCTTCATGTAATCAAGATTATTTTTAATGCAAATATGTATTGCATCCCCTTATTCACCACCTGAAATACATTACAATTAAATTTAAGTGCCAAACATTACTATAATTCATTAAGTATGAATATATATACAAATATTCAAGCGCCTAAATTTAACTTTTTTCTTAATCCCTTTCCTAAGCAAAACCTCCCCTAATTCAAATTTTTTGGTGTACTTGTTATCCCATATGAAAGGAACATTAATATCTACTTCGGGTAAATACTCATTAATATACACCATGGATCGATAAAACATATAACTCTCAACGATTGATCCCTTGGGATGTGATCTATGTCTAACAAATTCCTTCAATACCTTGAAATGCCTCTCCACCAACCACATTTTCCATGTGTGAATAGGTCCACATATTTCAATCTCCTCAACTAGGTGAATAAGGTAGTGCTCCTATGCATCGAATAAAATTGAAGATAAATACCTTTGCATTTTACACATTAGATGAAAATTATTCTCTTCCAATACTTGATGTACTTCCCTAGATAACAACCAACTACATATAACAATGTGAAACACATTTGAATAAAACGATATATATATACAAACGATAATCATATGATGGTATTTATTTGAACTAAATACTAACCATGATATTTGAATAATAGCTTCTTACTCACCTCATGTACTTTTCTTAGTTTATTCTCCTAAGTACTATATTTATGATATTTCATTTCCCCCTTTTAATCTAAGTACTATATTTCCTTTTTAAATATTCAATTTTCATAATTATGTACTAATTTTGTTTTTCATCTGCAAGAACATTTTTTCCCGATGTCTATTTGAGAAGCAGACCCAACATAGGTATGTGCATATAACCAAATTGTGCTTTTTAACATGGATATAATAGAAACGATGATAATACATCGATATATTGACTTGTTAATGTGGATAATGATGCTCCCTCATTTTTTCAATGATGGTTGCAATGATAAAGTCAAATCACCAATCTCATCATCATTATATGATGTTTAGAAGCATTGATATATTGATGTAAGCAAAAAAAATGTGTAGTTATATCCAATTTCAAGGCCAAAATTGGCACAAATGGGTTTATATTGAAATGAATATTATATTAAATATCGTTTTTTTACTCCAATTATAGTAGTGTTCGCCACCTTCCCCTACTACTTGGGGATCAATATGGGATTCCTCAACTAATAATTTTTCCTAGACACATATAGAACAAGGGTTGCATGGCATCTTAGTCCCTACCAAGTAGATTCAGGTGAAACATAAACAATATGCTAACAAATGAGCTAGTTTCATAGTCTTAAAAGAAATCAACTTCTTTAAGGTTTTTGTTATTTTAAATGAGAAAAATTAACACAAATAACTACACTGTAAGAAAATTTGAATTCAAATAATTTGACATAGACTCACAAGAAATTAACCTAAATTTCTTTTTAATTGAGTTGAGTGAAACAAATATAAATAAATTACATTTAAAAAGAATTTAAACATTTAACATTTTATAATATATATTTTAATTTATATAATACTTATTATATTACATAATATTATCTTATGCAAAATTAATGTGTTATGACATGATTGACACCACACTTGCAACACAAAACATCACCTTCCTTTCCCACGTTTTTTACAAACCTCAAGCTGGAAATTATTATTTTCTCAAATTCCAACCACAGTTTACTTATTACATCACCTTCCTTTCCCACTTTTTACAAAGCTCAAGCTTAAGATTATTATTTTCTAAAATTCCAACCATAGTTTACTTGTTACATCACCTTCCTTTCCCACTTTTTACAAAGCTCGAGCTTGAGATTATTATTTTCTCAAAGTCCAACCATAGGCAGGGCGAGGCATTGGTATTCACGTTGGCAATTGTATTGATTATTAATTATGGAATGGATGAAATTAGAATTGGAGAAAGATATAAGTCACTTTTGGATATCTATATTGGGAAAGATATGTACTTTATTGTGGTGGTGTGATAAGTATGCTATATATGATAGATTTGGATTTTAATAATTATGATGTTGAAGGAATACTTATACAATCAATTAGAACCACATGTGCCTTGGTAGTGTGATAAATATTTTGAAAATGAGATCTAATATGGGTATAGGCTGGACAATCTAAGAGAAAGTGTTTTTCATAGTCAACCTTCTTAGTGTCACAAAGGTGACACAATCTTTCATCCTATGGCGATTTAGGAATTGACCAACGCCCAGTTTCACTATGGAGCTCGTGAGAATTTGTTCTTATCTTAGAAATGCTTATTTTTTTCTTTACACTTGGCAAAACATATAGATAATTTTGATCTTCTAGATTAGGGTTGATTACATCTTTATAATACCTTAATTTTCTTTTTCCTCTAACTCTTTATCACACCACCTTTTTTTCCTTAAATTTTGATTTGACGTTTTTTTTAATAGTATCTTTATTCTGTGATTCCCCAATAGTTTAGCCAAGATCGGGCATCTTTATGCCATCCTCGCTTGAGTCGATGGTGGTTATGACTTGATTTTGAAGCAATTTTAGGTAGCCTCTTGTCTTCCATGTTATTTATATTTTTATTATATCAAAAAAATTATATTTATTTTTTTAAGTTAAACATTATATTTCACACTCAAAATTAAAATAAAAGGCAAATTAATGTCAAATCAATAGCAAACGCATTACTATAATCCCTTCCCACAAACTAATAAAATGAAACAAAATATAAATCTATAAATTTACATATATGGAAAATTATTATAATAATAAAAAGGAAATATAAAAAATATATTATATTGCTTTTTAAAACAACTATATATATTTTTATAGTGAAAATTTTATTATCATTAAAAATAATTAAAGTTGAAATAATAATAAAAAATAGTGTTTGAGTGGATATTTGTAGGATTTAATCCTAATGTATTATGAATTTATTTATAATTGTATTATAAAAAAATCCATAAAAATTAAATTAATGATTAATTAAGAATCAAATTTCACTTTAACCAACTAATTTACAATTTGTAAACATCAAATGTTCAATTTATTAAAAAAAAAAAATAACATTAAGGTTTGAATTTCAAAATGAGATAGCTTGCCAAATTTAATAGTTTAGAGATTTTTATTATTAATTTTCAAAATTTTAACTAAAAATGTTGATAATTTTTAGAAAAATTTAACCTTATTTAAGAGACAAATCTACAAAATTTACTCGTCAAATTCCATCCTTGTTTTGATAACTCCCATAAATATTTTTCAAAATAACAATAAAATGAAAAAAAATGTGGAAAAATAAATAAAATCTCACCAACATAAAGCTCTTGAAAACCGCCAATTGGAAACAACCATGTCTACAATGCTTCCAACACTTTTGAAGCCAGCGTACTTTCTGTAACACAGTCTCTTAGAATCCACATCGTGCTTATCACGATTTGCATGGAAAAACTCGAGCTACCCTTTCTCCAACACATTGAAAATTTTTGAAAAAATAATTATGTGATTCATGTAATTATATATATAATATTATTTATTTAGTAAAAAAAAAGAATAGTTTAAAGGTAAATGGTACATGTAATTAATTTTAGATATTGAAATATGTGAAAGGAGTAATAAGACTTGAAATATATTAACCAAATATAAATGAGAAAAACAAATATTTTAATTATATCAAAAAATATATATTTATTTTTTAAGTTAAATATTATATTTTACATTCAAATTTAAAATAAAAGGCAAATTAATACCAAATCAATAACAAATTCATTGCTATATTCCCTTAACAGGAACTAATAAATGAAGGCTAAACACCCTTGATAAGGAGAATATGAAGTTGTCATACCTATGGAGCAAATGGAAATTAGTGGATGTTTGGAGGATGAAACAATATAATTTTAGGTAAACCCTTTAGGGCATAATTTCTAGTTTTATTTTCTAAATAGTTAGTATGTGTTGTAAAATAATAGTTTTCATCTTTTAGTTTATAAGGAAATACACTTGCCAAGTACTAGGAATTTTGGGTGGTATTTTTTTTATTATATAACTTGCAACCTTATTATATCATTTTTGTATTCCTCATTGTATGGTTCGAATGCAGCTCCTTTTAATACAAAATATATATCCATTACTATAAAAACAAAATATTTGAATAAAATCTCGTGACTATAATTTCATTTTAGTGACAAATTGTATTTTGAAAATATATGTTTAAAATATCAATGTATATTTTTTAAATAAACAAACTTTATTTCATTACAACTTACAAATATTTGTATCGATCTTTTTGGTAGTGATAGTTTATGTTTGTTTAATGGTTAACATGTATGATCATTATATAATGCACATGAGTTGTCATCTTGTATTAATTTAGTATGTGCTTTGTAATGACTTAGTAATCTTATGTCTTGTTAAAATATACATGTGAAAAACCCATTTTAGTGAGGGTTTTCATTAGGAAATATTTTGCAAAGTTTTTAATGAGGATTTTTTTTTTTTTTTTTTTTTTTTTTTTTTTTTTTTTTT
>ML782303.1:986905-997276 GCA_009831015.1 Picea engelmannii
TGCATTGTTGAAAGTGGAGTTTTCACCCCATAATGTGGTTTTTTCCATTATAGCCCAACTATTCCGTTAATATACATGCTCATTGATTCATTAATATACATGTTCATAAATCATATTCCTAGTTTTATGATTTCTTAACAAATTTTCCATTAATATATTTCAAAAAGGCACTGATGAAGGCTTTATAGGCTCTATCCATGAATCCTTCTTCCTAACTATTATTAATGGTAGTGCCTAAAAATCCTTAGAGGTGAATATTATTCCATGGAACATCTAAGGGATTCTTCCAAATTAATGAAATTAATGAAGAGAACTCTCAAAATAAAAATTGAGTTGAAGAAAAAGAGACATAGTTTCATTCAAGAAGTCAAATTCAATTTTGAAAGCATGGCAAAAGATAGATTGTATGTGTAGAGGAATATAGTAGATATTCACAAAAAATTAATTAAAAATCTATAGGTATATCCCTATGGATTAGCTCTAACAATTTTGAATTTGGGAAGATCTACCAATGTATATTATATGTAAATGTTGAAGCTTTAAAAAAACATGGATTTAAGATTTTATTGCTCACCAAACTATATGGCTAAAATTTGGTTATTCTAAAATCTAGTGTTGTTGCGTCCCCATCCCATGTACTTACAACCATGGGACAAGTGGCCACTTACAAACCTATAAAATTTTGGGCCCTTAAATACCATTTCACCACATCAAAGAAGAGGTGGCTTTCCGCAAAGGCCCATAATACATGCTTTGGATGTAGTAATAAAATGCATCTTAATTAACAAAAATGGATTAACATATTCATGGCAACCAAGTGCCCATGTTCATAAGTAAAAATAACCACACACAACATGTATAATCCATGTAACTTTATAATAGTAAATAACACTCAAATTTCAAATATATAGACAAATATAGAACACATATCTTTTAACTAAGCATGTTCCATTGGCATCTAGGGTAGATGGCACTCCCAAGCTAGGCTATGAGGTCACTAATGTGAGTGAATGAAATCCATAGGCTCCCATCACATTCAACCCAAACCATTAAAGCTCATCCAATATTCTCATTTCATAGCATTCCAGACATCTCATCTAGCCATCAAAAAACCATGGCACTATATTCCATTAGCATGTCTTCATATTCTTTTTTCAACTATCCATCAAGAATATTCTTCCCTTCCAATGCTCTTCGTTGTAGGAAAAAAAAGTACAATATGTTGAATGCAATCTAGGAATAATCTAGAAGAATAAAACTTCACTCAAACAACCAATGAGCAACAATAGCTAGTGGGTGAAGTATTCCCAACTTACCCAACCTTGATAATTTACAACATCTATATCTCTTCTCCTCGAGTTAGAAATTTCTCTTTGCATGATATTGATTTGGTCATCCTCATATTTTTAGTTCATTAACAACTAAAAATGAAGAGCACAACATGAGGGTTAAAAATATTCAACATGAGAATGGTGAGAGTAATGATAGTGAGAGAGTTGAAGGAATTATGGATGAATTTCCTTCTAACAAAAGAATGAAGTACTCTTGCATTTATTGATAATGATTGTACTTATCCCATGCTCCAAAAAATATTTCAAGTACGCTTCCTAAGTAATATTTTGCATGCATTCAATTATGATTGTATTTCTAAGTCAAAGGAGGCAGATGGCTTCATTTAAGGTGCATGATTTAAAATAGTGATATATTAGGTAGACACGTGGAAATAGAAGATTACTTTTACATGAGCCCCTTTTCCATTTCCCCTCTATTGGAATCATATCCCCTCTTGTGCTCTCTGCAATCATCTTGGACCATTATATATTGTATTCCAACATGAACATTTGCATAGTGTGGGTTCACCATGTCAAGCCCACCACATAATCCATAGTAGTATATTTACAACAACTACCTTCTTAGCAATTCACTAGTTGGGATGTGGCCTTGAGATACACACTAGGAATCCAAAAAAACATATATATACCATTTACACACATGGTCATTTATTTGAGCTCACATGTATCGAATCCTATCAATTTAATTACACTTTTACAATTTATACATAATGTTAGCACTATATTTCTTCCTGTCAAAGTTATGAAGGTTTGTTGAAGTTGTCAGGCTGAGATCAGGCGAGTTAGTGGCAGAAGCTCGAGCTTCCAGAGCCTCTAAGCCAAAATTGTCATGTTATTTCAAGGTTGATTGAGGAACATGGTAGAAACTCCATGATTTTGCATGCCTAAGGAAAAATTTGAGTCCTCGGGTGCTTATCAAAGGATAAAAAAATGCTTATCATGCTCGAAATAGGCCTAATTTTTCTAGCCAAGGAGCTTACCATTAGACTGAGGCTTAGGAACCAAGCCCCAGTAAACCCACAAGACCCTACTGATTAAACAGTTTCCAAGTGGGACTGATCAATGGTCCAGATTTCATCATGCATCTGACCTTTTAGATCATCAGCCCATATATGTCACAGAGAAATCCTCGATCATTCCAACGACGACGACGTCATCGAAGAAATGCAATCAGAGTTCACCCTAGCATGAGTTATCTCTTAGGGCCAACGACGTCGTCATCATTGGAGAAATGCAATGAGAGATGGCCCCAACACAAGTTATCTCCTAGGGTCGACGATGACGTCGTCGTTAAAGAAATGCGATGAGAGTTTACCCCATCATGAGTTATCTTATAAGTTCTATGACAATGTATTTTCCACTTCAACCTTACACATGGACTCAACATGCCACCAAGGATACACAGAGGGAGAGATGACAATAGAACATTTCCCTATACATTTATCTTGATTTTCTTCTAATTCACCACTTCATTCTCCTTTAAAACTTGATTGTCTGAAACACTCATAAACATATGCCTCTGAGAGTTGAGAACATTTTTCATCTGAGATGAGATTGTTTGATGTCATATAATTTCAAGAAAGAGAGAGGGAAAAACTTCCCAAATATTGCATAATTACTTTACTGGAAATATAGCCTTAAGACTCATCCTAAGTCTTAGCTCTCGGGGTACCTCGACATCGTTGCAATAACATCCTGGAATATCTTAAGGGATAACATCTGAAATGGAGTTGTTTTCAGGGACGGAATTTGAAGAAATATTCCCTCGAGATACGACATTGTAAGTTATGATCCTTGATGGTGAACAGTCCTCAAGCACTTGGTTGTTAATATTTGACCTGACAACTCCATAAAAAGAAAACATGGCCTATGTCAGAAGCTACACCATAAGTCACCCTAATCCTGATCAGGTTCTAGTATACTTGGATCTAGAAAATCTTGTGACCTGGAGGAATATCAGAGAACGTCATATCTCTTCTTCTTCAGGTAACCCTAATCTAGAAGCATATCCTTATGTTGTTCATAGAAGTGTCGAATATGTGGATCTAATTGATATACTTGAAAATTCATTTTATGCTTCAAAGTTTCCCCCATAACCTTTGATATACCTCCTGAATTGTTCTTTAAAAAAAATTCCAGAAGTAGGCTCTTCTCTTTGACCTTTCTTGAAAATCCTATTACTCCCTTATTCATTGTGATCCCACTGGAAACTCCACTATGTTTCAATGGAAATATCAAGTGATGTTATCGTAGCTGCAAGGTTTTCTCCACTTTATTTTTCAAATATAGTTGGATTTCCTAATCATGTACCTAGTATAGGAGTCTGGGAAGACCATCTTCCTAGATTCAGAGAATATGATGATGATGATTTGGCTCAGCATTTGATAGAATTCCACTTATGTATGCATCAACTAAGTATTTTTCATGAAGATATCCTCATGAAAATGTTCATGATCTCTTTAGTTGGAGACGCTCAATAATGGTATAGATATTTACCTATTTCTTGTATAGCTTCACTAAAATATTTTCATATGTTGTTTCATTCTCATTACAAAAGGAGATATCCCATTGAACTTATTTTTGAAATTTTCTACAATGAAAGATTTAAATCAGTCCTAGAGGATATAGAAGATCATCCCTATAGCAATGAAGAGGAAAATAAATTTACTAATGATGAATATAAACAATATTTTGAACTGGAAGATTACTATAACAGTGAGAATGAAAAAGATAGCCTTGCAAATTCAAATGAAAAGGTATCATTGGAGGGTGATTACACAGAAGCTTTGGTGAATCTACAAGAGGATACAATGCTTATTTTTGTCTTGAAAGATACTGATCAATATCTTATTCAAAGATAGATATATTCTTTTGAAGATGGTCATGGGTTGCAAACACCTATTGTCGTTTCAAGAAATATGGTATGTGTTGATGAATTTTTACATTTTCAATAAGATCCAGAGAATATTTCTGAATTTCCATATTCTGAGTTTCCTTTTGAACATTGTTGTAATGAAGAACTTAAGTCAATTATAGAACATAGAAAAGATTGCTTCTACATTAGTGAAGAGAAGAAAGGATTTTCTAGAATTGCATGTGAAAAATATGTCAGTGATGGATATATTCATGAATATTATCAAGAAGAGACAATTATTTCCTTCACACCTATTGATCAAAGTCAAGATTGTCTCATTGAGAATTATGAAAATCTATTTTGAAATAACATTAACGATGATGTGTCGCATCTTGTTTTTTATGAGAGATATACTACTCAATGGTCAGTTCATGAGGAAGATAAGGAGGACTCTTGTAAATATACCCATGCTATATTCTTCCACAAAGATCAAGTTGTTTTTTATGAATATAAAGTTGAAGAAGATATGCAGATTTCCATATCAACATTCACAAAAATTTCAAGAAGAAATTGGTCCATATATGACCATCATGACACAAAATCAAAGCTTGGTATTGAGGAACAGGTCTCTAAAGTGGATCCTTAAAAAAAAATTATTGGTGCACCAGTTTATGAGAGTTATGAGGGCTCTGTTGAAGGATTTCAGATAGATTAAAAAGATATAGAGCTTGAAAATAGTGAACAAGAACCAATGGAAATTTTTCAAGGTGATGAAGTTTTTGTACTTCCTTCTTTTTATTCATCAAAATCACAAGAAGAGAAATCGAAGAGTATCCAGGAGAAGTTCATTCAAATCAATCATGAAGAAGGAATCTCAAGTTTTGTTGAGCAATTTATTATTTCTAATATTTTTCATGATCTAGTCGCATTTTGGTTGGAGTTTGCATTATCCAAGATCTCAAATGAATTAAGATATATGATGCTAATATTTTCATATCATAAGTATAAACTTCGTAATCATATCATGTTGCATTTTCCACTTTTTCTTGTCCTTATTTTGCAAAAGTGCATGCAAACAGTTCAACCATACAATAAAGAACTTGCATGGTATTACTGGAAGTGTCATTTCACTTGATCAAAGTGGTTGGATTGATCAGAGTAGGAGGGTTATGTACATAAATAATCTTGTGATCAAGCATTTGGTTTTATCTTGTAGAGTTTGTTTCAATTTTACTTCATTCACCATTTGTTATTTGAGAAAGTAGATAGAGTTCTAACGTGTAAGTTGTTGAGCAGTTTTTAGGTATCAAAGAGATGTATCATTTCGAGCAGTCTCTGTAACCCAACAAAAGAAGGAATTTAGTCTATAGTTCTTAGTAGACCACAGGGGTATGTTGTCCTTTCTAGAGCCAAATGTTAGCACTATATTTGTTCCCTTCAAAGATATGAAGGTTTTCTGAAGTTATCAGGATGAGATCGAACAAGTTAGTGGCAGAAGGGCGAGATTCCAGAGCCTCTAAGCCAAAATGTTCAAGTTATTTCAAGGTCGATTGAGGAACATGGTAGAAAATCCATGATTTTGCGCACCTAAGGAAAAATTTGATTCCTCGGGTGCTTATTGAAGGACAAAAAGGGCTTATCGCACCTGAAATGGGCCTAAATTTTCTATCCAGGGAGCTTATCATGAGACCAAGGCTTAAGAACCAAGCACCATCGAACTCGCGGGACCCCATTGATCAAACTTTTTTTAAGTGGGACTGATCAATGGTCTAGATGTCATCGTGTGCCTGACCTTTTAGATCAATGGTCCAGATCTGTCATAAAGCAATCCCTGATCATTATGACGATTACATCATCTTTGGAGAAATGAAATAAGATTTCACCCTAGCACAAGTTATCTCCTAGGGTTGACCACAACATCATCATCGAAGAAATATGATGAGAGTTCACCCCAATGCGAGTTATCTCCTGGGGTCGAAGAGGTCGTCATCGTCAAAGAAATACGAGTTCACCCTAGCACGAGTTATCTTCTAGGTATGATGACGATGGCTTTGCCACATCAACCTTAAATGTGGAGCCAACGCAGCATGCCACCAAGGATACATAGAGGGAGAGATTACAACATAACATGCCAGTGAAGCACTGTTAGAGCCAACCAGCAGTTTCCACGTGGAAACAAAGAACCTGCCATATACGCAGGTCAATATCTTAAAAATGAGTGACATGTGTCACATAGGAATCAATGTGGACCAGTATAAGGTTGACACGTGTCTAGGACGACGTCGGCATGACTTTGTCGAGGCCTTAGCCGATTTTGGTTCTTGGTCGAGCCAAATCAATGACTCTCATTTTTTTTTGGTGAGGGATCAACAGTGGAGATCGATTCATCAGAGTGAACCAGATCATTTTTTCATGAAGAAGGCATGCGGCAATGATCGTCGAGGGTTTATTAGTCATTGGAGGTTCACTAGTTGGAACTCGATTAGGTTGAATATCCTATCATTTTTGTCCAACAACGACGACGATAAAGCAAATGAAAGCTTCAGCAAATCAATGATCGCGATTGCTTGCTAAGATAGATCCAACGGTTGTAGAGTGTCGTGTTTCTGCAAAGTAATTTTCAGTAGACAACAAACGTAAATTTTAAGGAGAAGAAGGGATAGTTCTTTTTAGGTAAAGAAGCTCAACAAGAGTTGGCTCACGTTAAAAGGAAATTGGCAGGAAAAAAAATTATAAAGAGACAAAGCTAAACGGATATCTTGGCTAGCTAATGTCCAACTGCTCCACAATCTCAGTATAACAGAAATACAACATGTAAAGGGAATTTTTAAAGTTTTACCAGGGGGGAAACCATTCAAGAATCAAGAAGCAGTAAACCATTTCAAGAAGATGGAAATGGTTTCGATAAGTAGTTTAGGAAATGAGTGAGAAGAATAAAAAACAATGAATTCGTTCATTGTTTTGGTCGGCACTTTGTTGAATTTAAGAGTTTTCTTACAACCAGAGTTGTTTTATCCAAAACCGTAAGCACAAAAAGATGGGTAATGCAGCAGGAAACCACTTATTCATCCCATGCATCATGTTTCAATTTATAATTCCTCTTCTAATAGTATATGTGTTCTCGTAAAGAATCTCCTCCTTTTTTTTTGTATCAGATTTTATTTATAAAAGCTCAGACAACAAACCATTCACCATGTTTAGTGTTACTGTATGATGTCTCGTTATGACATAGAAGTGATTTCCTATGAATGTATGACCATTTATTTTCATTTATTTGTGCATTTAAATGATATGCAGAGGGTACATCCATGTATTTGAATGTATGAAGATGTTAATTGTTTGAAGCGTGTTTTTATTGATCTATATGCACTTGTTAGAGTTGTTGAATTCTTAATTGCTCAACATGTTGCTCTTTTTCCATAATCTACAGGATTCATTCTTAGTAATGCCATGTACGTTTATCCTATTTTTCTTCTAATTCACCACTTCATTCTCCTTTAAAACTTGATTGTTTGAAACACGCATAGACATATGCCTCTTATAGCTGAGAGAATTTGTAATCTGAGCTAAGATATTTTGAGGTCCTATAATTTCAAGAAAGAGAGAGGGAAAAACTTCCCAAATATTGCACAATTACTTTACTTTAAATATAGCTTCAAGAATCATCCTAAGTGTAACATCCCCGACCACCCGCACCAAGGCATGCTACATGAGAGAATGTTTTCATTCTCTCTGCGGAACATATTGTAACATACCCAACATCCAATTGAGATATGCCACATAAATTTTTCGAACTGCATGCAATTAAAACATATGCACACAGAACTCTTGCGGAACATTATATATAAAACGTAAACAAACAAATACATTATGTAAATGCATGGTTTCATACTGAAATGATAGTAAACATATACATGCAACATATATAGGAAATACCCATAAATATATAGAAAGTTATAACCACATATAGGATAAACCCACAAAAATAAACACGTAAATAATAATGCAGTATGTAAATTTATCACATTTGACACTTATCTTGGTAAGAATATCACCAACTGCATGCAGACCTTCCACTAACCTCCCAGCCTTAGACCACACTGCTCATCACTCTCAGCAATGGGTCACCCTCGAGCTGGGACTAAAATCCACTCGGGTAAAGGGATTCCTAACCAAGCTAAAGGCTCATAGACAACAGGAAAGACTCTGTCACAGGTGCTCACTCAAACTAACATCCTATGGTCCCTCATTCCACACATGTCTGTCCCACCCCAGGAAGTGTTCCCCTTCTCTGCTCAACATTCCTTTGGCTGCCCCACTTCCTTTCTGGGCTTCAGCAACAGGCCGGACAGGAAGTCTCAGATCCATGTAGCTACAGTTTAGCACCTTCAGGAAATAAATTCCAAACAATTCTCTCACTTAGAGAGGAATTGCTCACAGGCATGACAACCCGCCTCTTCAATATCCCACGAGCCTAACAACTCGCTTCTTCAGTCCATCTCCTAAGCTAACCAACTACACAAACCAATATGGCTATGGATACAAGTTCAGGTACAGTGACATGAAGGTACGGAAGATAGCTCAATGAGTGTGTGAATTCCCATGGATGATTGAATGGATGACTGAATGATGGGAGGAATGATGGAAAGAATGATGGGAAATGAACTAAGTCCAAACAATATGTACGCATGTCCCCAACTTGACACTTGTCATGTTGGGAGCTACTTTGGCCCACTTGTCCCCATCTTTAGACTTAGGAAAAAATAATTATCTGTACTTTATACTTTAAGAAATATTAATATAATATTCCTTTTTGGCTTAAGCTCCCTGTCTTAGCCCCTTTTCCTTAAATTTTATCCCCCACCCTTTCCCTAACTAGTGGATTTTAGTCCCTCGTACTCTTTTATCATGGTCGGTCTGCGTGCAGCGATGTATTTTATATTAATCCTGAGACATATACAAAAGTAGGTGCACTGGCCTTTAACATCTAGGCTCCCCGGCCTAATAATCACAAAATTGGCTCACCAGCCTATAAAACACAGCATATACACAAAGGCTCTCTGGCCTCAAAATCGTGCGCACTTAAGTTGTTGCACGCGGTATCCTGGAATGTGCACACTTCCTCATTTTACTGTGCATTACATGCGCGCACTATGTCATGAAAGGTGCATACAAAAATGATATGAAACAACTCACTAGCTTAAGTACATTTTAATTTACATTACAATTGGGTTCGGCCTAGGGATGTTACACTAAGTCTTAACTCCTGGGGTGCCTCGGCATTATTCCAATAAAATCCTGGAAAAACTCGAGGGATAACACATAATATGATCTAGTACATTCAAAAGGTAAAAACTAGGGTATTACAAGTGTTTTGGAATATTATTGCTTATGTAACCAAAAAATTCCCCATGTTTCCCTAGATCATAAGAAGATATATGAATTTGATTATAGGATCCCATGAAAAGAAGCACAAGCACAATATCACTGGTAAATGAACCCCTCTTTTGGTAGACCTCATCAACTCCAAATTTTTAATTAGCATTGAACTAAAAAATAGAACCTACACCCGGAATAAAAGTTTAAAAGGAAAAGCCTTTATGATGGAAAGATTAGAATGGCTTGAACATGGAGTTGGTGATAAATATTTTATCCTAAGAGGTTCTCATTTGTACCACTATCCTACCAGTTTGAATTTAATATTGGGGAATGGCCAAAGAATATCCCATACAAATTTGAACGAATGTTGTTGGATGATCATAATTTGGAGATAGTATATGAGAATGGAGGGGAGAAGTTGCACCTATTAGTAACTATGATAATATTCTTAAGAAAATGTAGCACATCGGAAATGGGCTAAAAGATAAGAACTATGAGGTTTTCATAAACACTTTTACTTTGAAAACAAAATTAAAAGGTATATGAGAATGGAGGGGAGAAGTTGCACCTATTATTAACTATGATAATATTCTTAAAAAAATGTAGCACATCGAAAATGGGCTAAAAGATAAGAACTGTGAGGTTTTCATAAACACTTTTACTTTGAAAACAAAATTAAAAGGAGAAATGATTGTAGTCAAAGAAAGAATTAAATGGGAGGGGATTTCTCATTATATCTTATTATAACAAGGGTTGCATGGCAACACAGTCCCTGTCGAGTTTGTT
>ML782303.1:997326-1011733 GCA_009831015.1 Picea engelmannii
ATTTATAAAAGCTCAGACAACAAACCATTCACCATGTTTAGTGTTACTGTATGATGTCTCGTTATGACATAGAAGTGATTTCCTATGAATGTATGACCATTTATTTTCATTTATTTGTGCATTTAAATGATATGCAGAGGGTACATCCATGTATTTGAATGTATGAAGATGTTAATTGTTTGAAGCGTGTTTTTATTGATCTATATGCACTTGTTAGAGTTGTTGAATTCTTAATTGCTCAACATGTTGCTCTTTTTCCATAATCTACAGGATTCATTCTTAGTAATGCCATGTACGTTTATCCTATTTTTCTTCTAATTCACCACTTCATTCTCCTTTAAAACTTGATTGTTTGAAACACGCATAGACATATGCCTCTTATAGCTGAGAGAATTTGTAATCTGAGCTAAGATATTTTGAGGTCCTATAATTTCAAGAAAGAGAGAGGGAAAAACTTCCCAAATATTGCACAATTACTTTACTTTAAATATAGCTTCAAGAATCATCCTAAGTGTAACATCCCCGACCACCCGCACCAAGGCATGCTACATGAGAGAATGTTTTCATTCTCTCTGCGGAACATATTGTAACATACCCAACATCCAATTGAGATATGCCACATAAATTTTTCGAACTGCATGCAATTAAAACATATGCACACAGAACTCTTGCGGAACATTATATATAAAACGTAAACAAACAAATACATTATGTAAATGCATGGTTTCATACTGAAATGATAGTAAACATATACATGCAACATATATAGGAAATACCCATAAATATATAGAAAGTTATAACCACATATAGGATAAACCCACAAAAATAAACACGTAAATAATAATGCAGTATGTAAATTTATCACATTTGACACTTATCTTGGTAAGAATATCACCAACTGCATGCAGACCTTCCACTAACCTCCCAGCCTTAGACCACACTGCTCATCACTCTCAGCAATGGGTCACCCTCGAGCTGGGACTAAAATCCACTCGGGTAAAGGGATTCCTAACCAAGCTAAAGGCTCATAGACAACAGGAAAGACTCTGTCACAGGTGCTCACTCAAACTAACATCCTATGGTCCCTCATTCCACACATGTCTGTCCCACCCCAGGAAGTGTTCCCCTTCTCTGCTCAACATTCCTTTGGCTGCCCCACTTCCTTTCTGGGCTTCAGCAACAGGCCGGACAGGAAGTCTCAGATCCATGTAGCTACAGTTTAGCACCTTCAGGAAATAAATTCCAAACAATTCTCTCACTTAGAGAGGAATTGCTCACAGGCATGACAACCCGCCTCTTCAATATCCCACGAGCCTAACAACTCGCTTCTTCAGTCCATCTCCTAAGCTAACCAACTACACAAACCAATATGGCTATGGATACAAGTTCAGGTACAGTGACATGAAGGTACGGAAGATAGCTCAATGAGTGTGTGAATTCCCATGGATGATTGAATGGATGACTGAATGATGGGAGGAATGATGGAAAGAATGATGGGAAATGAACTAAGTCCAAACAATATGTACGCATGTCCCCAACTTGACACTTGTCATGTTGGGAGCTACTTTGGCCCACTTGTCCCCATCTTTAGACTTAGGAAAAAATAATTATCTGTACTTTATACTTTAAGAAATATTAATATAATATTCCTTTTTGGCTTAAGCTCCCTGTCTTAGCCCCTTTTCCTTAAATTTTATCCCCCACCCTTTCCCTAACTAGTGGATTTTAGTCCCTCGTACTCTTTTATCATGGTCGGTCTGCGTGCAGCGATGTATTTTATATTAATCCTGAGACATATACAAAAGTAGGTGCACTGGCCTTTAACATCTAGGCTCCCCGGCCTAATAATCACAAAATTGGCTCACCAGCCTATAAAACACAGCATATACACAAAGGCTCTCTGGCCTCAAAATCGTGCGCACTTAAGTTGTTGCACGCGGTATCCTGGAATGTGCACACTTCCTCATTTTACTGTGCATTACATGCGCGCACTATGTCATGAAAGGTGCATACAAAAATGATATGAAACAACTCACTAGCTTAAGTACATTTTAATTTACATTACAATTGGGTTCGGCCTAGGGATGTTACACTAAGTCTTAACTCCTGGGGTGCCTCGGCATTATTCCAATAAAATCCTGGAAAAACTCGAGGGATAACACATAATATGATCTAGTACATTCAAAAGGTAAAAACTAGGGTATTACAAGTGTTTTGGAATATTATTGCTTATGTAACCAAAAAATTCCCCATGTTTCCCTAGATCATAAGAAGATATATGAATTTGATTATAGGATCCCATGAAAAGAAGCACAAGCACAATATCACTGGTAAATGAACCCCTCTTTTGGTAGACCTCATCAACTCCAAATTTTTAATTAGCATTGAACTAAAAAATAGAACCTACACCCGGAATAAAAGTTTAAAAGGAAAAGCCTTTATGATGGAAAGATTAGAATGGCTTGAACATGGAGTTGGTGATAAATATTTTATCCTAAGAGGTTCTCATTTGTACCACTATCCTACCAGTTTGAATTTAATATTGGGGAATGGCCAAAGAATATCCCATACAAATTTGAACGAATGTTGTTGGATGATCATAATTTGGAGATAGTATATGAGAATGGAGGGGAGAAGTTGCACCTATTAGTAACTATGATAATATTCTTAAGAAAATGTAGCACATCGGAAATGGGCTAAAAGATAAGAACTATGAGGTTTTCATAAACACTTTTACTTTGAAAACAAAATTAAAAGGTATATGAGAATGGAGGGGAGAAGTTGCACCTATTATTAACTATGATAATATTCTTAAAAAAATGTAGCACATCGAAAATGGGCTAAAAGATAAGAACTGTGAGGTTTTCATAAACACTTTTACTTTGAAAACAAAATTAAAAGGAGAAATGATTGTAGTCAAAGAAAGAATTAAATGGGAGGGGATTTCTCATTATATCTTATTATAACAAGGGTTGCATGGCAACACAGTCCCTGTCGAGTTTGTTGGGAAATACATGTTGAACAATGAAACTTAATATAACTAAATGCAGAAGTAATGAATAGTTTTTGTCAAAAGATAATAATCGAGGGTCGTTGTTCTGTAAACTCCAACAAATAAAAGAATTGTTATAAGGCATTGACATTTTGACTATGGCTTGGGAGGTACACACATACCAAAATGCAATTTTACCAGAAAATAATATTAGACAGAAATATGGTATCCATGATAAGTAATGACCTTGCTTGAAAATTTACACAATGGCTTAGTAGTTCAAGGTGGCAATTGCTATACAAAACTTCTTTGTTGGAATGTATGCATGCCTCTCTCAATTTTGTGCACAAAAATGATGATTTGAAATCCACATACATTTTAGTGAAGTAATTGCCAATCACCAAAATAAATTACAAATGGTAAACCTAAGAGAAAAAAGATCTCAATGGAAACCCATATGAGTAACTTGGGAGCAGAGGAGCGGCTGCCAGTCTATAACAAAGAGAGAAAATCATTAGCTTGCATCAACCACTATTATTAGTTTATATCAATAGTTTATAACAAAGTCACTTAATACACATCAAAATTACTCAAATTCACTATAATAGAACTTATAATAAATGTCATGACTAAAACTTTTGGTCATAATCTCTTGAAAATATTATGAATCCTTTTACTATTTTGTATCATTAATGTGGTTGATAAATTCAAGTATCACAAAACATTATATGTGCACCTAGATAGTGATCAAAATTGATGAAATGATCATGAAAGACTATTCACAATGACTCAAACATAACTCCATCAAAACAAGGGTTGCATGGCAACGCAGTCCCTGCTAAGTTAGTTGGGAAATACATGTTGAACAATGAAACTTAATATAACTAAATGCAGAAGTAATGAATAGTTTTTGTCAAAAGATAATAATCAAGGGTCGTTGTTCTGTAAACTCCAATAAGTAAAATAACTATTATAAGGCACTGACATTTTGCCTATGGCTTGGAGGTACACATAGACCAAAATGCAATTTTACTAGAAAATGATATTAGACAGAAATATGGTATCCATGATAAGCAACGACCTTGCTTGAAAATTTACACAATGGCTTAGCAGTTCAAGGTGGAAATTGCTATAAAAAACTTCTCTGCTGGAATGTATGCATGTCTCTCTCAATTCTATGCACAAAAATGATGATTTTAAATCCACATACATTTTAGTGAAGTAATTGCCAATCACTAAAACGGATTACAAATGGTAAACCTAAGAGCAAAAAGCTTTCAATGGAAACCCATCTGAGTAACTTGGGAGCAGAGGAGCAGCTGCCAGTTGGTCCATTTGCAGGAGCAAATTCTCTTGTGATTATAGAAGAAGAAGTTATGCCTGATGGAGATTTAGGTAATGATAAAACCCCAGGTGATGGTGCCATCGCCATTGATGTCGATGTTGAAGGTGGTCCTGTAAAATTAGGCATTACCTGTATACTTGCAATCAAATTTGAAAATCCAACATCAAAGTTTGTAACTTAATAATTCACAATCTTTTAGAAAATCTTGAAAGTCCATCCAAAAAACAAAGAAATGATGAAATAGGGGGTGGATTGCACATCACACCTAGGCATTGTGGCTGAAGCGAAGTAACCAAGATGA
This sequence comes from Picea engelmannii, assembly GCA_009831015.1. NCBI lineage: Eukaryota > Viridiplantae > Streptophyta > Pinopsida > Pinales > Pinaceae > Picea > Picea engelmannii. The sequence goes on from ML782303.1 coordinate 1,001,965, forward strand.
AGATAAACATTGTACAAATGACACATTAGCAATGTTTTGTTAATAAACCCAATAATAGTGGACTATAGACTAGTGAATAAATATTAAAGATCTACCATTTATGTTTTGAGAGAAATAATCCAAGAACTTAGAAACTTAAAAGCAAGCAAACTAGAAGGACAAGAAGAGGAGAGTATGAAGTGAGGATCGTGCAATTGAGAAAGCCACTGTAAGAACATGTTGTAACATTGCATCCACCACTTGTAGGATGTATGGTGGTGTTTCTGGTCATGAAATTGCTCTTTTTTCATTGCATACTAGAGTAGGATGTTGCGAGAGGTGCTAGAGCACAATACAGGTTGCCATTTTTGCAAGCAGGTTAGCTCAAAACTTCAAAAGATTAATTTCTGAAACAAACATATCTATGGAAGCAGTCAGAAAACTGGTATCTTACTTCAAATTCATTGGTCCACAGCTGCACTGTACACAATGGCTAGCAGTGATAGTGTAGCTCCCATTGGCAAGAAGCAAGTGAGAATCTGAGGAATACTTTGAGATGCCTTATGTACAAGCTGCAAAAGTGAAGAAGACCCTTTGTAAGAACCTACAAAACCTTAATAAAAGAGAGATTTGAATTCTAGGAGCCTATTTCCAAAGTCAGCAGTTGGAAATCAGTGGTTTACTATTGGAAAAAGGAAAAAACATGGCCATTTTGCAAGGGACGGGAGAAGATTATGGACAAATTGTTAGCAAATTCAAGTTTTTGTTTATAAAATAAATTGTTTAACATCACACATGAAAGAGGGGAGAAGGGGCTCATGTTTCATAATGTATGAAAGAATATGTCACATTCTCTACAGCAAGAAAACAACATTTAAAGTCGTACCAATAATGTTTGGCATATAGACCCAATTTTTTCCATATTACCGGGCATGAACACATAAAGGTGTGGGAGAAAAAGCCTTTACAACAACACAAACAAGCATATCTGAAGAAACATGTTTTGATTCTCAAAGAACCAATTCATTGTTTTTGGCAAGCTGAGAAATGACATATAAAGAAATTAATCATTGAAAATTCACAAATTAATTAATGCATTGAAAAGTCACGGGTAATCTCTTGACTTAATCATAGAAATTAATCATTGAAAATTCACAGGTAAGCTCATGCCTTTATCATAGAAATCTCATTTCTTTTCTAGTCCTGTTAATTGAAATGCAACGTCTCAAAGATATAGCATTTCACCTGTAAATAATCATAACGTCGAATGCTAGGTTCAATTGCTTCGAATATGTTTGAATGAAATCCCAACAAAATATTTAATTTGAAAAATCAAAACATAAATAGAATTTAGGTAATTATCTTAACCCATGCAATTAGTTTGACATACTGAAATTAAACCTCGAACTAAACGGACCATTTGCGAAAATTCCAAAATCCATGCATGCATGATGCCAAATTCCCTCATCTTCCAGCATATCACTAATGGCAGTATTATCAAGTATCGTCTCACATAAAAATGGGGGAAAACACAGATTTATTTTATGAACAGAAACAGGAGCCAAGATTACAAAATGGAAAACCCCTTCATATTCAGCATGGCGGTCTATAATATTAACATTATAGAGTATTGTCTAACATAAAAACAGGGAAAAACACAGATTTATTTATGAACAGAAGCAGGAGCCAAGCTTACAAAATGGCAAACCCCTTCATATTTGACATTGACCTGGAAAGAAAAAGAAAAGTCCAGCCCAATTTCCTTTCGCTTGGTTATATTTATTTAGGAAAATATACAATAATTTAACCAGTCAGTAGTAATCATCCTGGTCCTGTTACACGTCTACCCGCTTGTGGTCCTTTACAAGGTTTTCATAGAATTCCTTAGTATCGGAATCCCAGGGTTTATAGTCATGCATCAGCGAGTCTTTCTTGATAATGACCACTGCTTGATAATGATCATCAAACCATCAATATTAACTATAGTAGAACCAATTTTCCAAAAAATTGTTGTGTACATTGTATCAGTGGCTAGTTACAGGGCTTTGGAGTCTTGGACTACACAACCATATCTTCTGTCAATATATTAAGTTTGCCACTATCTTGTCAATAAATCAGGGTTATTGTGGGTAACTAGTGTGTTATAATCAAACTACTCAATTAATTCAACTTATGTCATTGTTAGATGATCTGACTAAGGCTTTGACAGCTTCATTGGAAGCATAAGTTGGTGTATACACAAAACAGAGCTTAACTTTAAAAAAATAGGATACACAAAACAGAGCTTAACTTTAAAAAAATAGGAAACCATTGGAATTGTCGTCTTTCTCATCTTTGTGGATAATGCTCAAATCAAACCACAACTATGAATGTGGGCCTTCCTCAGACTAGAGCAGCCATAATTCTTGTCATTTTCCAATGGAAAGATCAAGAGGAAAATATTTTATTAATCTTCATGCAAATTTTCACAACATTCTGACACAGATTTATGTCGGGCATGATTTGACCAACTATTTCGATTTTCCATTCTTCTTTGGGAGACCTGATGAGGTTTGTAAAGCACTTGCGGGCTCATACTATTATTTAATTTGCCAAAAAGTTACTGATGTACTTGCCAATCGGCATAAAAAGGCCTGTAAGGATGATGAGACAAATCCAGTGTGCAATATTGAACAACTACATGGAAATTAACCTGCTGATCAGTAGTTGAAAATTTCTAACTCAACTCGACAACTAGACCGAACACACTTCCAACCTTGAGAGCATGTGTGCGATGCCTACAGCTTCCTAAGCAGAGATGTGAACACAAAGGCTTAGCCTAAACACAGATATTCAACAAAACTATGAATTGAAATATGGTTCACTTCGAAGATATAGATAAGGTGGAAAATTGTAGCGAATGAACCAACCTTGGGATTATGCCTATCATCGGATAGACCACACTTCTTCTTGTTTGTTTTTTATTTTTTCTTCGAAGATGGACAAGACTGACGGGCTCTATGGGCCTTGTGAGATTACTCCATTGCTCCTATATAATCTGCACTGATGAAAATAGCATAAACTCAAATCAAATGTCCAAATCCCCCACACAGGAATAAGTAAATAAATAAATAATACATATTTCTTCATAAGTATATTTTTTTATTGCGGAAAAAAGGTTAATCCATGAAAACCGCAGTGACCTTTGAACATTTAAGCGGGCACCATAAATAAGAAACCCTAACAACCATACATAAATGGATGCCCTAAACCCTGCATATTTCAGCCCAACCTGCAAATCCCAATGATGTAAGCTTGATGGTCTAAGTGCCATGAATAAGCAAAGAAGACAGAGGCCAAGAACAACTAGAAAATAAACAACTGCATCTGTCAACACTAAAACATTTAAAGGCAAGTCACAGGCTTTACCTTTGAATTTTTCCACGAAAAGAAATTTAAAATCCTCGTTAATAGAAAGTTTCTTTCAACATTGAGATGGCTTGGTATAAAACTTCTACGGTAAGTATAGAGTCTACAGTTGCTGTGCAAACTGTCTTCGGTCTCCGCTAATCATGTGGATTTCAAAAAATCGGATTTGAGTGGAGGTGGAATCACTTCAAACACTGGGTGTAGAAATTCCAATATGCTTTTCATCTATAAAAATATATATGAGCTTGATAATGGTGGAAAATCAAAATATGAAATTCTATAGATATTTGATTTTCCCTACTTGTTGTAGTTCCTTTCCGGTTAGGCGCAGCAGCAGAAAAATCATTCTTTGCAGAATATCTACCTCTTCCCTTATTATCATACTTTCGGCTTGAAGAAGACATTGAGCCTCCCTCTCACAGGCTCGATCCTTGAACCTATCTACCTGTAGCCAGCAAGTAAATGGAATCATATAACAAGATTTATCAAGCAGCTTTCCAAAAGAAAGAAAGAAAATAGTTGCAGTGGAAAACATTGCAAAATCTTGATTGATGTAACCACAAATATTAATATATCATTGTCCTAGAAACAGAGAAGGATCATAGGCACTCTGTAACATATCACCATAAGCACAAATCATAGCAGGGTTAAACCACACTCTAGCGAAGTATGCACAGCAATAAAAAACAGATTGAAAGAGAAAGGCATACAGAAGTATATATAGTATGCACAGCGAGAAAATACACATTGAAGGAGAAGACATACAGAGGTATTTATAGGGGGTAATTTTTGTTAATTGCAGTTCAACCAAAAAGGAAGGTGACGCGTCTTTGGTTGCTTGTGTGTGAAGACAACCGTAAGTGAATGTGGGTTTGAGAAGAACCCTAAAATCAAGCTAGAGAATCCAACATGAAAGCATTGTCCTCCAGAAAAATCAAGGTCAAACCGAAAGAGGACACACCTTCGGTTTGAAAGCACTCGATGGAAATTAGGTGCATGTGCATGAGATAAGATTTTTGTAGTGCAATATAGCGGGTCAGGAAAACCTCATGCTTTTTGGGGCTTCCCTTCCTTGTGAAACTGTCAAATTGATTAAACCTGCAATAACACATCAAAGATATTAACCAATTAAATTTTAGAAAAATATATTTTTTTATTATTTAAAAAAATACATATATTAATTTCCTATATTACACATTTGATATAAAACACAATTTTAAAGTCAACAATAAACTAAGAGTTAATGAGCAAACTCATTTCTATAATCCCAAGCCTTTCGCAGGGACTAATAAAAATAAATATATCACAAATTAGATAAAATGTACAAACCAGAGGAATATTTATGGATACAAAAATTCAAAACGTAATGAATTGAGCATACAAAAATATTTACTTATTCCATAGGACTACTAAATATAGAAAGGTTTCAAATAAAATTACTTGACCCGTGAAGGAAAATGATAGTGTGATAATATTTTAGAGTGATGGAATGGCATGACCATACATGTAAAATTGGTTGAAGCCTTCTATTAAAAACAAAAATCCCATGTCGAAACACTATATCTCCTTCAAGCACGATAAAATTCTAGAAAACATTCAAAGCTAGTCTTTGAAGAAATAAGCTCCAAAATCATGCACCAAAGAAGATCTTCATTGTGTGGTATTCTCTTGAAAAAATAACAAATCCTCTTAATAACAAATCCTCTTAGTCCTAGTGGATTCCATATTTACCAAAACAAAAGTGGTACATTATAAGAAAGGCTAATTCTTAGTATTAGAATAATTGAATAGATCAAGGAATTAAATTTTACTTTTTGTAATCAACCCAAATAAGGAAATATCTTGGAACTTCAATGTCATTGGAACTATATCCTTGTGAAATACATATTTGAGAAAATTACATCAAGATTAAAACCAATATCATCTCTTTGATATCAGGTGAGCAAGGAGGTTTCATGACAAGAAAACAAATGATTGATAATGTAATCCTAGTATAAGAACTAATACATGGACTATATCCTTATGAAATACATATTTGAGAAAATTACATCAAGATTAAAACCAATATCATATCTTTGATACCAGGTGAGAAAGGAGGTTTCGTGACAAGAAAACAAATGATTGATAATGTAATCCTAGTATAAGAACTAATACACTCATTAAAGAGTAAGAAGGATCCAATATGTTTCTTAAACTAGATATGGATAATTATTATGACCAAGTTAAATGGATCTTACATTCTTCAATTTGTGTCATATCCACCATGGTCCATAGGAAGTTGAGATCCCCAAAGTTAATCCCATCCTCTCTATGCCTATGATGGGTTCCCTTCCCAACCCGAAGGGATTTTTAAAAAAGTCCCCATTGAGTTGGTGGGAAAATATCTTTGTTGACATATAATTTTATGATGTTCTATTGGATTAAAACATTATTCTTTGATGTATATATATGTATGAAAAGAAGGCATTGTCTTCCTTAGTCTTATGCACCATGATGTTTCCACATGATGGAAACATTACTTTGGACCAACTTACATATTATGAGCCAAACCCACCCATGAATCTTGACAATGTTTTACCCATTGTTGGGGATAACCAACACTTCCTATATTACATTAGGATGGCCCCCAACATCTTCAATGACTCCACCCTATGTGAGGTATATCAGGTTATACCTTTCCAAGTCCCTCACATAGTATCTTCTTCTATTTGTACCACTATGTACTCTAACATGATATTCCATATCTCATCAACTACATCATGGATGTTTCCTACCCATGAACATATGATTAATTTACTTATAGAGCATGTCATTCTCTCTACCCCTTCACCATCCTCTGTAGAGTACAATCCATCGCCTAATGGACCTCCTTTTTCAAAGTACATACACCTAGATACTCCTCACTCGTATATCATTTTTCTCTTTCCACCACCTAGAGTAGTTGGGGCCCCTATAAGAGACACCCTCACCCTTCCTTCATTAATATTGGGGATCTATGTTTGGTTTCTTCTTCCCCATATCCTAATATTTCCACTACACCACTATCTAACTTATCCTTTTTTCCCATCTCGCCTCCAAACAAATGATAACCTAGTTTGAAGAAACCTAAGACACCAACCCCATTGACTAAGCCTCACATGAAATCCAAGATGGGGCATAACTAAAAATGTTTGGGAAACACCACCCATACCCCTACCCCCATCCTACGCATAGGACACCCCAATAATTCCATGCAACTTTCCCTCCCATGTGCACTTTGTGATATCGATGGCCATCCACTCACCATTGTCCTACACTCGAATAGTTGCATCATATCCTTAACCCACCTTTCATATCCACGCTTATATAGACACCATCTACATCACTTAAGGAAACTCCTTCCCCTCCCACAAAGGAACCCATATGATGACCTCTCGACCTTTAATTCCCATAGGTGCATAACTTAAAATTAAATTATGTAGCAGCTTCAATATATCGAATTGCTCTTGATTCTTATACGAGCCCAAAAATCCTCCTCCAACAGAGTTTTGTTTTCTATGTTATTCACACCAGTCAATAGCGCTTAGGACTAGGCATTAAACCTCCTACATCGACCAAGCGCTCAAAACCATGCACTTATATTTTGAGCGCTTAAACTCCAAGCGATCGTCCACATGCTACCACAAGATTCTCATCTTAAGTGCTAACTCCTTGTGCTTATCTTCCACGTGACCATGCACTAGAGATCATGGTCTTACCGGAATGTCGGACCATCGGCTTTCCAAACCATGTGAACATACTTCCTTCTCGTCTAATCTGGTAGATGATAAAATCTCATCTGTTGACCAAATGAAATGATCAACGGTCAACAAAAAGGACCCAATCATCGTCGATATCATGATCCTATTCTGAATCGTCGATTTGTCCTTTACACAACTCCACGTAAATCGTGGGTCCCCACGGAACTCTAAGTACCTCGGAATGTTGCTCCTTAAGTGAACACTTCTACATCGACATGACATATGGAAGGCATCAGATCACTGCAAACTCTAACTCTTAATACACTAACAAGACACCAGTTAGGACTTGATGTGGCACTCAACCACATGGACCTATTGACGTGGACTTTCCATGTAACATTGTCGACTAGGATGCCACGTGTCACCTTGATCTGTGACTTTCACACGCTCCAATTGCCAAATGGACATTAACATGTGTCGTCTTCTTTACGGGCCACATGTCACCCTCTAAGTGGATGCATACGTGTTCTGACATATGTCAGGATCGGACTACCAGACTTTTCCTCTATTGTTACTCAGATCTTGGTCTGATTCGATAGGTTAAATCCCGAGCACTTTCTTTCATACGATCTTCTTTGGACCCTTGATCTTTTATTTGAATGAATGGCATGATCTCATCTCCATCATGCCTCTATCGCACCTCATATCACCGTTGATCTTTATTCCTCTACAGATGAACTCCACGCATTTCAAATCCTAGACTTTCAAGATTTCCATGCTTTACTCCACTCGTTAGCTTCTGATCTGATAAGATTGATGGTCATAGTTATTCCTGACCAAGATTTGATGGCTCAAATATTTCTTTCAAGGATTCCATTTCGACGTTAAATTCATTATACCTTCTAAGTTATGATAAGGTTGTTATCTGTCGATCTAACTCTATAATCGACAGTCAATTCTAACTCTGCCATCGAACTATCAAATGTCGAAATTTTTACAATTTTAATCACCTTGTGACCTCTAGTGTCTGCGGTACCCTATAACAAAGACTGTTGATTTGTATCTAGATTGAATGACCATGATCCTTCAATCGAGGACTCTATTATGGTCTCGATTTGACGATCAAGACTTATCTCGGCCTTGATCCCACGATCACAAGTTCTCTCTCTTTGTGAATATCACTTAGCGTGATATGGGTCATTGATCCTTCCAGCGATCAAGGATCGACGACTATTGTGTCTTCTACTATGTGACGAACCCACAACATTCATCTCTTCTCTGCACACAACATTGGTTAACACACAGAGGATCTGATACATATTCAAATACTAACATTTCATCCATTGATGCACGAAGATGCCATATAAACACATAGGGATTATATAAATGAATCTATACATGAATTGTACAAAGGCCTTCTCTCCTTTTGGGCCTAATTTACATTCAGTCGGACTTCAATTGGCCTATCGGCCACACTCAGCCTCTTGCATACTCAATTCCTCACTCTTTGTCCTTAAACAAACACTCATCGTCCTTCTGATGCTCATAGAATTACAAATTATAAAGGGAAATTTCTGAACTTTTCAATCAATTTCAGACCCTAAACACACTCTCTAAATTATGCAATAATCCCTAGGATCTCTCAAATCCACAATATCCTCATCCATCCCTAGGTTCTAGGTCTCTATTCCTTCTAGATATACTAAACCAAGGCAAATTCAATTACAAATAAAATTAACTTAACAAACCCTATCTCATATGATACTTCTAGAACTCAATTTACATATAAATTACAATAATTCATTCTTAGGTAACCCACTCCCTTAGTAAAATTCAAGACCCCTATGTCCAACCAACAGGGTTGATCTTGGAGATGAAATGCTCCTGCATCAGACTCGCAAGGTGAAAAATGTTCACGATCTCTTTATCATGATTCTTCATTTGTTGAAGCCCTCCTGAATCCCAAATCCTATGTTCTTTCTCACCATTCATCTTGTTGCTTTGTTGTTGCCTTGTTGGTTTTTTCTACCTTCCAGGATCCCATACTTTATTCTATTGTTGTGCAACATCTCTGCTTGATTTAGTAAGTTTTACTAGCATGTTTATCTTCTTCTTCTTTCTTTGATATCTCCTCTTGAACACCTCCATCAACTGCTTCCATAACTTATGTTGGTACACACCACTGTTGTAGTTTGTCTACTACAAATTTTCATAGAAAAATTGTCTGGTTGTTTCCATCTCTTTGTCTCCATTCTCTTATTTGTCCTTGGCTTCTTGAGAACATTGTTCACTAAATAAAAAAATATGCAAACAATATTGCATATCATTAAGCTGCATGCTCAGTGTACATGATTGTTCAAATAAATTATGTTCTTGGAATTTATTAAAATTACATATTTTCTGCAGATAATTTATACCTTTGTCCACGATCATGTATCAATGATCATCAGCACCACCCTCATCTACTATCATTTCTCCCTTGGAAAGCTCCATACTTTCATCACTGTATCCTAGCACGGCTCTTGTAAGTTTTAAACCTGCGAAGTAAAGCAATGCATATATATTCTTAAGCAATACAGAAATTAATCAATGGCTCATACACAGAATACTCAGAGATCTTTACCGGAAACCCTCAACCGGGAAAACCTTTCTTTTCATTATAT
>ML782303.1:1024923-1049068 GCA_009831015.1 Picea engelmannii
GGAGTCGAGGGTATGAGAACCCTAGCTTGGATATTATTGTAATAGAGCGCTGCTCGATTGGAGGTTGCCCCCTCGAAGAGGCCTGTGAACATTGCTATCTAATTCAAAGTGCTATTTTTGTTGCTATTTCGTGAATCATTTCTATGTATTGTGAAGATTATGCTGGATATTTTACTGTTATTCTGTTATTTCTATCATTTCGTTTCTGTTCTGCATATTTTATATATCTGGTATCTTGCAGTCTTACTGGAATTTTGGACCATCGAATTTCCAAACCAAGTGAACATACTTCCTTCTCACCTGATCCAGTAGATGATGAAATCTCATATGTTGATCAAATGAAATGATCAACAGTCAATTCAAAGGACCTGATCATCGTCGATCTCGTGATCATGTTCCATACCATTGATTTTTCCTTCACACAACTCCACGTAAATCATGGGTCCCTACAGAACTCTACCTTGGAATATTTCCCCTCCATGTGTTGCTCCTTATGTGGACACCTTTATGTCTACATGATGTATCTCGGGCACCAGATCAATAGAGATTCTAACTCTTAATACACTAACAAGATGCCAGTCCGACATGACGTGGCACCCAACCATGTGGACATGATGACATGGACTTGCCATGTGTCATTATCAACTACAATGTCACGTGTCACCTTGATCTGTGACTTTCACATGCTCCAATTTCCAAATGGACACTAACACGTGTCATCTTATTTATGGGCCATGTGTCACCCTATGAGTGGTTTCATATGTGTGCTGACGTATGTCAGGATCAGACTACCAAAATTTTCCTTTGCGCTTACTTCGATCTTGGTCTAGTTCGATAGTTTAACTCCCAAGAACTTTCTTCGATCTGATCTCCTCTTGACCCTTGATTTGTTATTCGAATGAATGGCTCAATATCATCTCCATCATGCCTCTGTTGTACCTCAGATCACCATTTATCTTTATTCCTCCACAGATGAACGCTACGCGTGTATGATCTTGGATTGTCGATATTTCCAATATTTACTCCACTTGTTGGCTTCTGATCCGATAAGATTGATGGTCAAAGTTATTCTCGACTAGGATCTGATGGTTCAGATCTTTCTTTCAAATATTCCCTTTGGAAGTTAACTTCCTTGTACCTTCTAAGTTTCGATAAGGTTGTCATCTGTCGATATGACTCATCAATCAACAGCCAGATCTAACTCTGCCACCAGACTATCGGATGTCAGAATTTCTACAATTTTAATCACCTTGTAATCCTTGGTCCGCTATAGCAAAGACCATTGATATGTATCTATATTGAATGACCATGATCCTTCAATCGAGGACTTTACTATGGTCTTGATCCTACGTTCAGTACTTATCTCATCTTTGATCACAAGTTCTCTCTTTTTTTGAATATCACTTAGGGCGATATGGATCGTTGATCCTTCTAGTAATCAATGATCGACGGTTGTTGTGTTTTTTTTTGTGCAAAGAACCTGCAACATTAAACTCTTATCTACACAAAACATTGGTTAACACACAGAGGATCCGGTACATATTCAGATACTCACATTTCATCCATTGATGCACAAAGATTCCATATAAACACACAGGGATTCTATTAATGAATATGTACATGAATTGTACAAAGGCCTTCTCTCCTTTTGGGCCTGATTTACATTCATTAAGCCTTCAATTGACATGTCAACCACACTCGGCCTCTTACACACTCAATTTCTCACTCTTTGTGCTAACACACACACCCATTTTCCTTTTGATGCCCATAGGATTACAAATTATAAAGTGAAATGTATGAATTGTTCAATCATTTTTAGACCCTAAACACACTCTCTAAATTCTGCAATAATCCCTAGGATCTTTCAGATCCACAAAATCCTCAACCATCCCTAGGTTCTAGGTATTTATTCCTTCAATATCTGCTAAACCATGGTAGATTAATCAATTACAAATAAACTCAAATCAACAAACCCTATCTCATACAAGACTTCTAGAACTCAATTTACATAGAAATTACAATAATTCATGCTTAGGGAACCCACTCCCTTAGTAAATGCCAAGACCCCTAGGTCCAACCAACAGGGTTTATCTTGGAGGTGAAATTCTCGTGCATCACCATATGATTGTGTCACCCAATGCTATGCACCAATCACCCTCACACCCTATACAAAAACTTCAACCATTATTCTCATCATTTCCCAAAACTTTACAACCATTTATAGAGCATTTTGTTCTTCCTTGGTTGTTTTCTGAAAACAACCTTGTTGATTTTCCAATGGAAGATTCAACCCTTGGTATGCTCTGATACCATGTTGAAATTTGTCTTACTCAACACTAGAAAATTAGCTCAAAACAAAATCACTTTATATACTAAAATCACCGTTGCATCATCAACTAAACATGCAGTTGAAGTATAAATAAGGAAACCAAATCAAACACATGGGAACACCAAAGTTTTCAAGTATAAACCCCTAGAAAAACCCCAGAGGGAAAACCAGTGCTAAGAATGATTTTATTATGCTAAAATTAGGGCTCCCGTAAGATGGATAATGGCCCACTGAGAGAAATACAATTGCATACTAATCTGGCTAGGTCTGACCTATTGTACAACCAGTTCTAGCACATTTTTCTAGGCATGCATGATTCACCTTCTTGTGAATTGCGTATATATGTGATTCTCCTCATTGTGAACCATGTATCGGTATGGAAAACTTGTACGACAAGTTTTGTACGATATGACACTCTTATGTGGCTTCCTTGGAATAAAACCCACCTGCGTAAGTTGTTGGCCCTTGACCATGTTTTGAGGAACACTTGGTCATTTTTTACCGTTTTGGACTTCGAAAGCCTGTCAAAGATGGAGTGCCAGGCGAAGCAGAGATCATGGGATCTCAGCCCACTTTTAGGGCCCTTTTAGGGTTTTGGGTTAATGTAATGGGAAAGGGATGTCGGCCCATGGGTTTACCCATGTTTACGCCTATGTTGTAAAGTATAAATAAGTAGCTAGGCAATGTAAGAAGAGTCGATGGCTTAGTGATAGTAATTAGATCTGTGTGATCGAATGTAAATTTTATGTGCATGATTGTGAGAGGCTTGCAGAGCTGAGTGCAAGTGTTGTAAGTGCTGAGTGCACGGATTGCAAGAAGGCTATGTTCTAGATCTACTTGAGGAAGGAGGATTTGGCAAGATGTGCGCATGTTACACATTATTTTCGTCATCCCTATGACCGTTAATGATGTAAACCTATCTGTTGCCTTCAGAGGGGTCAGTGGCCTGAGTTCCTAAAGAGAGAAGGGAGAAGAACTTTTCCTGAGAAAAGAAGTTGCATTTTCCTTTGTAAAAGCCCTGTAAAAAAGGAAGTTCGCAGGTTGCTATATAGGCAGGGTGTGAGAATGCTTGATTCTCACAGGTTGCACCATAGCTATGGTGCGAGATGTTCACAGGTTTCTCTATAGGCAAGGTACGAGAATGCCTACACGTGGGAAAAACAAGTGTTTTCTCGAATCTTCTAGAAGGAGAAACTTCTATGGTGAGGTGGCATCTGAATGGTTTGGATCTTACTCGCTTTCATGATTTAGTGGGATCATCCTAACCTCCTCACCTTATCCTCTTCAACTTATAAAAGGAGAGGAGTTCTCAAGGAGAAAGTTAGCTTTTGTTAGCTTTGGAGCTTTTGGGATTAGCTTGGATTGGATTGAGCTTTGGAGATTTTTAGCTTGGCTAGATGAGCCACTTTGTCAAGATAGATTGTGAATATTATCAGATCTGTGCTCTCAGAACTCTTGGAGTGAAAGTGTGTGGGGAACGAAGGACAGTTGGAAGGGACCTTACGACATCAAGGCCATGGTTGTAATCTCTCTTTCACATTTAATATGATACAGTAATATGATTCTTTACTATAAATCTTGTTGTGTTTTATTGTATGATTCCTTAATCACATACATAGGTTTATATTGAGTTTATGCTATTACTATCACTTTGGTTGGTTGTGTTCTTTTGCAGGATCATCATTATATGAGCATTGGAACGGAGCTAGGATGGTGATGGCGAGAGGAAGCGACATTTAAACGGTATGCCACCCATCCCTCTTTGGTTAGTAAATTCAATATTTAAAACTTAAGGAAAGTGTCATGTTCTGGTGTGTTTTGTTCTAAATCTAGGTGGATCTAGGGAGATCAGTTAGTGTCCGCACCTACTGATTTGTTCGATAACAAAATTGGCGACTCCGATAACAAAATTGGCGACTCCACAGAGGACTTTGAGCATGATTTTCTGATTTCAAGCTCGTTAAAAAATGAAACCAGACTTGAGCATAGTTTTCTAATTTCAACCTCGTTAAAAAATGAAACCACTTGAGGATAGTATTTTCGTCTCTGTGGCAACCTCGTTAAAAAATGAAACAGAGGTTACGAGCATAGTTCTTGTTTCTGTGTCAAGCTCGTTAAAAAATGAAATAGTTTCCCCTTCTCTATTTGAGTCAAGTCCTTCGTCTAGTATTTGAAGCTTCATTTCATTCTCCTTTGCAATTGGATGAAACGAAGCTTGGGGGGCATTTGCCTCAGCCTATGGACTTCATGCTGAAGTTGAGCCGCTAGTTTCTTAAAGTTGGGGGCTAAGTACCAACCATCCATGTGTTATGCATTGGGAAGTCCAAGCATAGTTTTCTATGGTTCAAGCTTGTGTAAAAATGAAACCACTTACCTCAAGCATAGTTTCCTCTGGTTCAAGCTTGTGTAAAAATGAAACCAGGTCCAAGCATAGTTTTGTTTTGTTTTAAAGATTGTGTAAAAATGAAAACAATCACGAGCTTAGTCTTTGTTCTTTCTCATGCTCGTTAATACATGAGAATAAGTTACCGAGCTTAGTCTTTATTCTTTCTCGTGCTCGTAAATATGTGAGAATGTAATCGAGCATGCTTTTATCACTTTTTCGAGCTCAACAAGGTTATACGAAAAAGGAACCCCCCTGGAGTCTTCTTTAAGCTCTTTTCAGACTCTCTAAACATGAAAATATAGTCGAGCGACCTTGCTATTTTCACGCTCGATAAAGTATCTGAAGTAAGCAGCTGGTGAGCGATAATTTATCTCTTTTTTGGTCTCATCCAGACTAATTTACGAAAAAGGAACTGAGAGAGTTCTCTTTTAAGTGTTTTTCCAGACTCTATAATCATGAAAAACCTTCGAGTTTTCTATCTTTGGACTCGTTAAACAAACATCGACAGACCCATAATGGGACCAAACCACTCCTTCTTAGGGTTCGTTAAACATACTCTGAAGGACTTATCCGAAGGATAAGCTTATATCAACAAGCATATGTTATCCTCCTCAAGCTTGCGTAAAAATAAAGAGGTACTCGCCAGAAATGGTGGGGGGAAATTTGGGAAAGGGATATGTTTTCATCTTCGTATTAATTGGCAGTAAGTGTCGCTCTTGAACATGACACCCCATATTCATCATTTGAAGTCGGTTTGGGAAATCCATTTGTCTCTCATTTGATTTGCTACAAGGTCATTCCCTGTGTCGTCTTTGAGTCAATGTTGCCAAATCATTGGTCGTGTCGTTCATGTGTTCAAGAGAATTCCATCTGAAACCTATATTGAGTCGTCCATTTGCAGTTGTCCATTCTCTCTGTGTCGGCCTTCCCTGTGTCAAGTTCAATTTACATCGTACTCTGTTTCACCTTCAAAATCTGTTACTAATTTCGTGTCATTGATGGGGGATACATCAAGGCCCTCCTGTGACGAGTTTTGTTCCGTCGACTTCAGCTCATTATCTGGAATTAAGACTTAGAAATTCTTTGGTACCTTGGAGCTTGCATGCCTCAATGACAGGTTTCCTCGCTTTCGATAGTGGGTTTCCATCATTGACCCCTGATCGAAAGATTCCATCGGATGTTCGACTTCAACTCATTCATTCACACTCGATGGATTGTACTAGAGTACCTTGGGAGTCATTGACATCAATGGTGATTTCCCTCTCACTTGTTAACGGTTTCATCAATGACCGGTAATCAAGTGGTTTCTGCCATGTTCGACTTCAACACATGTAATCAAATGGTTAGATTCGTACTTTGGGCGACGAGATTGAAGACCCTGGATATCATCTTTTTGTCCAGGTTGCAATGGAGTTTGTATAATTTGCGACACATAGATCCAATGTGTATGTCTCGTGGTTTTGTCATCTTAATTTGAAATTTCTCGCATAGATCCACAGTGTATTCCTGGTGGCTATGCTATATTTTGACGGCATGGATCCACAGTGTATGATTGGTGGCCATGATCCATGTCTACAATGTCATCAGTCTGTGATCTGAGTATGGGAATGCCTACCTCAGAATTAATATATATGATATTCTGCAGATGCTTGGTTGTTCGTAGGTTTCTAATTAGATGTGCTCCTGGTTTCTGACACACACATGCATCTTACAAAGTCTTTCAGCTGCCACTGGTTCCAACCTCATACTTTGGGGGGCATTCTGTTACCCATGATTTTGGTCGTCATGATGATGTATTGATGATGGTGTACTCAGGCTCTTCATAAGAACTTTCTCCTGAGAAAAGTTACTTTCATCTCTTCCTAGAAAACTCATTTTTGAAGAAGGTTCGCAGGCTGCTAATATATTTGGGTGCGAGAATGACCCATTCTCGCAGACTGATTTAAGACAGGGTGCAAACTTCTCGCATTGTGTTTAATAGCTAGGGTGCGAACTCTTCCTAAAGCATGGAAAAAGATGAATTCTCGATGTTTCTAGAAGGGAATCTTCTAGAAGAATGGGTTGGCATTCGAATGGTTATCCTTGTACTGGATTCCCTGATATTTTGGGATCATTCTTATCCAAGTAACTATCTCATTCTCTCCTATATATTGAGGGAATTCTCATGGAGAAGGTTAAGCAAGATTCATTGGAGAATTGGTGAAAGAATTGTGTGAAGGACTTAGCTTGAACAGTAGCTTAAAGACTCCAGCAAGTCTATCAAGAGGTTTTGATCTTCTTCATACAAGGATTGAGCAAGTGTGTGTGTTGGAGCCAAGAGCCATCGAAAGGAAGCTTGTGACATCAAGGCGATCAGGTTGTAATCTTTACTTTCAATCAATATGATACAGTGGCATGTCCCTTTCCCATAAAGCTATTCTCGCTTTATTGTGTAATTCCTTGATCATACACATAAGTTGACTGTTGAATATATTTTGTTATCTTCACTTTGGTTGGTTTGTGTTGTCTTCGTCTTGACCTCACGAGAGCACCAGAGAGAAGCGGGAGCAACAGAGACCCTAGGGAGCGATATAAAGGTATGCTACTTGTCTATTCCTACTAGCTAATTCAATGGTCAAAACTTAGGGAAAGAGTCATGTCCTGTCCTGGTTTGTTCTAGATCTAGGTGGATCTAGGGAGATCTGTTAGTGTCCGCACCTACCAATTAGTCTGATAACAGCGCAGATCTCCTATCCTATGCGGAGTATAAGTTGAGCTATGTGTTGTAATCAGATTGACCAAAGCTAATAAAGAAGAACAAGACTTTGTGGACATAGCCCCAGGGTGGGGTTGAACCACGTAAACTTGTGTGTCATGCTTTGTGTTGTTGCTTCCTTGTGTTTTCATTATATTGTTAAGTGTTATGCCATGATTAGATAGATTAGCTTATGCTTTGTGATTCACTAGATGTATATGAATAGTATATCTGATGTGTATGAGGATGCTTAGTGCTGATCTATGTGATCTAATATGTTTTTTTGTTGCTAAGCACTAAAATATCTTATATCTGAGCTAGTTATGCGACATTTTGTCTTATCTGTGAAGTAAAATAAGGGTGAATAGTGATGAAAAAATGGTGCTAAGTTCTCTGTAAAGGATATAATCACAGATATGTGTCCCAACTAAGGTTCCAGACACCTGAGTCTTGTAACCACCCCTGCCTCTACTTCGGGTGAGACTTCATCTGCTTCGCAGGTGTTGCTGAAAGGGTCTGTAGTTAGGGATTTGTTGGTGCACTCTTAAGCATTGAACCCTGGGTCTGCCCCTGTGCCAACAAATGGTTCCGTTGTCGGGACCTGAAACTGTGATTTCTAGGAACTGAGGAAGAAGAAACTTTGTGCAAAAGAAAGCTCTGTGTGTAGATTTGTTTCCCTAATGCGCAGATATTTACTCGACTTGTGAAGCTTTGTGCCAGGAATAAGATCATATCTGAAGAAAAGAAGTGAGATCTAAACACTTTGTGCTCTAAGAAAAGTAAAATTTGAAATTTCTAAAAGAAAGAAGTCAAATCTGTAGAAGAGAGGTAAGATCTGTAAGCTCTGTGCTCTAATAAAGGTAAGAATAGTCAAAAGATTTTAGATCTGAAAGCTTTGTTCTCTGTAGAAGTAAGATAAGTGAAATTTTTTGTTTCTAAAGCATGGATCTAGGTATGCTTGATATATTATGTCCTAGCTTCAAAACTAGGGCATTAATAGATGAAAGAAAGTTTGATATGAATATATTTAATAAGTATAATGATAGATATGTTATACCTATGCATAGAAAGAATGTTTGGACTAACAAGTGAATGCAGGATCCTAGAAAGAGTTTTTTGCATGCTAGCTACCACGATCCTAGTGCGTAGTACAGAATAAGTTGGGGAATATTTAAACGAAAGAGAGGGTTAACCCTCTGTTATAGTTGCAGAAGACCAGGACATCTTGCTAAGGAATGCCCTGGTGGAAGCCCTAATTGTCTCTGTTGCAAATCTTTGGACCATGAAGTATTGGATTTCCCTAGAATGATTGTTAAACTTGAAAGAATGAATTTGAATGAAGAAAACCCTAAGGTAGATCTAGAAATAGTAGAAACTCAGAAGGAATCAGAAAAGATATTGCTACAGATGAAAGACACCTTGAATGATCACCAATATGTTAGGCTATCAGAGATCTTCAATGAAAAGAGCAAGTCGAAGCAAGAATAGGGGACTTCGACATTGACTATATTCTTGACGAAGAAACACAAGTGAACATTATGCCAGAAAGAACTTGGGAAGCTATAGGAAACCCTACCATGATCCCTTCCCTAGGAGGGACAAGTTTATTCAGAGGAAAGCTAGTAAACCTATGTGGAAGGCTCGCCTGGATACCTATGACTGTCAATGGAACTTTGACAGAGGAGGACTTTGAGATTATTAAATTTGTTGAAGACAGCACCCCGTTTACCATGCTCGTAGGAAAACCTTGGATTGATAGAGAACAAGCCAGACGAAAAGAGGAAGAAGAAGTTTTGGAACAGAAGAAGCAAGAGTTAAAAGAATTTATGACCAGAAGAATAGTGCACTTGATTGAAGAACAGAAGAGTAGATCGCAGATATTTAATACTAGCAACTCCGGTGTCGAGGCTAAGAGAACACTAGAGGATACGCAGAAGATTGAGTTACCTATGTTTGATACAGAAGAAGTATTATCCAAGAACCCTAGGAAAGACTTTCAACATCGCGAAGTAACTAAGACCACAGAAGATAAGCATCAAAATGGTAAAAGCATTACTGAGACGAAGCTAATTGGGAAGAAGGCTAGAAAGTTAAGAAAGAAAAGGGCTAATACTCTAAGGTTACAAGAGGTTCTAGAAGATACTTCGCAGACAGAAAAATTGTCGAATTGGAACTTCGTTGAGATATCAGAACAACGACATAGAGTACTTCGCCATGACAAATCAATATAGTCGTTGGGGCCGATATATCCGTTTGAATTCTGCTCTGAACGGGCAGAAAAGCAATAAAGGGACATCATCCCACCGTTGAAACGCGCCATAATGGGTTGAACAAGAGTTAATGAAGGATCATACCCATTGCCAGCAAACCGTTACTAAGTTTCCCTACTTAGTCCATTGTGCCACGCACCGAGAATACTTTTTTCTAAGTGAGAATTTGAGCACGAAACATGAGATTAACTCGCCCTAAGATCATTGCCTTGTTCCCATACTATTCATTGTAGTCTTTGAATTCCTTTCGTACCCGAGCTAGCTGACCCAAGCTTGTATGTCGGACGAGCTCAACGCTACTGAGAAAATCGTTGAAGAAGTTCTAATTGACTTAATGACTGAGAGATTCATGTCGGAGCGAGGAATGTCTATAGGTATACAGGCATCGTCCTCGGGAGCATTTCCATCTTCCCCCTCCACTGCTTGCGCAGGACCATCTCGACTGCCTTTGGAAAGATGATCTAAGCTCGGAAACAACTTCGCCACTGTGAAGATGATCCCAAGTATCTTGCCTAAGTATATCCCACCACTAAGTGGCACAGTGAATCGAGACACTGTACCCAGAGACTTTGAATATGTTGTGGTCACTACATACCTCCCGAAAGGGGTTCACGCAGTTCATGCTGACCAGGATAAGCTCATAGCGCTGAAATTTAGTGATTTTAACCTTGGAGATCGCAAGTTTTACAGTATGCTAGCCCCGCACAAGTACTTAACTATCACAAAAGGGAGGAACCCAAAGATTTTCCCTCAGCAATGGACCCATAACCTCACGCAGTCAAGCCTCCTCAATGTAATGAAGATTTCTCATTTTGGGAGGCATCAGGAAGTGAATGCATGTGTTAGATTGTTGTTGTCCTGCTACCATGGAGGATACTTATGGTTGGACTGCCGCATCATTGTGGATCCAATTTTGATCAATTGGATCACAGGGAGGGCATGCAAGGCCCTGACCCGCACGAGTTTTACCCTGGAAAGACCACAGATCACGCTCTCGCCCAGCGAATAAAAGACACATGTGGTGATCTCGAGAAGGGCACGCGAGGTTACAAGGTAGCCTCCATTGAAAATGCAGCAGTGCACCTTGGTTGCCAGCTGATTTCAGGGAAGTTAGTCTACAAAAACAGACACACAGAGGTGACCAGATTTGTAGTCGACCTCGCAGGGAAGTGTAAGGAGGGACTACAAATGAACTGGGAAAAGTACCTTGTAAATCAGCTAGAGCTTGACTACAGACAATCGCAAGACCAATGGTATGAGTTCCACTTTAGTTGGTTTCTCATACTCATTGATTTCATCGCTTGGGAGCTACCAGAAGGTGCCACTTTTCCGGAGATCAAACCCTTCGAACCATTGGTCGTGAAGTTCTGTACGTTGTGGTACTCTAGAGACATGAACAAGTAGTGGCAGTGCAATATCGTCTTCCATGCTTATTACAATCAATTGAAGAATTTAATACAGTCTACACCGTGCCTCACACCAAACACACTTCATAGGTTTAGACCTTTGATCAAATTCAATGCAGACCGCCACTTCACCTATATCACAGCACGCACTAATGAGCACAAACAACAACTCCAGTCATACTATAAGTTGACAGAAGAAGACTTGGAGTAGATTACCAAGGAATGGTTGGTGGACCTCCTTGTTCCAGAAGAGCCCGCAAAGATGTCCGACATGGATAGCCCTCAAGCTATGTCGGATATACCTAGATCATGCAAGACTAAAAAGGATGTGGAAGTTCAAGATATCCATAGCACATCCACGAAGACTACTTCGATCTCACCTGCGAAGGGAAGTGATGGTGAAGAACTAGGTGGCACAGAAGTTGAGCAAAACAAAGGCGAGGTTACTCCGCCTGGAGAGGAGGAGGATCCCTCTAAGAAAAGGAATATTAACCCACCAAATCCCTCATCCAGAAAGAAATCTAAGGCCACTCGGACTATGTTTAAGACTACCCTCACACAGGATGACTTCGACTTCTTGATCGTTGTGTTGAATGATGCCTCACTAGAGATCGCAGAAAAGAAAGAAGCGAAGCAGGAGGAGGTATTCATCCAGATCAAGGGTGAACTTCAAGAAGTGCAGCAGGCACTCCAGTCCAACAAAGCAGTTTCTACGGTTCCCTTGACAATTGAAACAACAGGAACAGATGATGAGCCTACCCAATTACGCCAGATCGTCGAGAAAGTCAAAGCTTGCCTTCGATGAGCTCAAGAAGACACAGCGCAAGCCACCCAGGATTTGGCACAAGTACAGATTACACATAGAGTACAACAGAGGAAGGAAAAACAGGAGCAGATTTCCTTGGAAGCGAAGTGGGAGGAGGAAAAAGCATAGTTACAGTAGAGCAAGGACCAGTTTCTAGCAGAGCAACTTGAAGTACAGGAAAGAGTTCACAGAGCACTTCACTCTGTGACGGTCATTGAAGTGAAAATTAAAGAACGTGTCCCACAGCAGGTGGCACAACTTGAAGAAGTAATCCAGCAACTTCAGCAGCACATCGCAGATATGTAACTTCGTACCATGCCCGAGACTCCACAAGAAGTAAGAGACCTAAGAGAGGCAACTGCCCGCAGCGCAGTTGACAGATTAAAAACCTTGGCTTTGGAATGTAAGCAACTGAGCACTAGAAGTGCCCAGACTTATGAGAACCTCACAGAGAACCCAAAATTGCAGACATTAGAAGCATAGCTCCAAGAAGCAAATCAGCATGCAGATACGCTACAGGTGCAACTGAAGGCCTTGACCCCAGTTGAAAGAATGAAGTGATTTCCAGAACAACGCACCGCCCAACAATAGGTACACATGCTGCAAAGTAAAGTGATGGAAGTCTCTCAATGACTTCAACCAATCCAAGAGAAAGCATTCCACCTGTTCACTGAAGTTGAGAGCCAGGAAGCCGAGCTTGAACAGGTTGTCATCACCGCAGAACAACACATGGAAGGACTAGTAAATGACGCAGTGATCCAGGAGTTCACTGAGAAAGAGGTTGTCGCACTACAGCAGGTCGAAGTAGCTCGGGCCAAGCTCGAGACATTCGAAGCGGAGTTGATCAGACCAGAGTGACTCGGGACGAGTCACAAGTGAGTGTTGGGGGCATGTTGGCCCTTGACCAAGTTTTGAGGAACACTTGGTCATTTTTGACCATTTTGGACTTCGACAACCTATCAAAGATGGAGCGTCAGGCGAAGCAGAGATCACAGGATATTGGCCCACTTTTGGGGCCCTCTTAGGGTTTTGGGTTAATGTAATGGGAAAGGGATGTTGGCCCATCGGTTTACCCATGTTTAGGCCTATGTTGTAAAGTATAAATAAGTATCTAGGCAATGTAAGAAGAGTCGATGGCTTTGTGCTAGTAATTAGATCTGTGTGATCGAATGTAAATGTTATGTGCGTGATTGTGGGAGTCTTGTAGAGCTTAGTGAAAGTTTTGTAAGTGTTGAGTGCACGGATTGTAAGAAGGCTCTGTGCTAGATCTACTCGGGGAAGGAGGATCTGGCGAGGTGTGCGCAGATCTCCTGTCCTATGTGGAGTACAAGTTGAGCTCTGTGATGTAATCAGATTGACCAAAGCTAATAAAGAAGAAGAAGACTTTGTGGACGTAGCCCCAGGGTGGGGGTGAACCACGTAAACCTATGTGTCATGCTTTGTGATGTTGCTTTCTTGTGTTTTCATTATCTTGCTAAGTGCTATGTCATGATTAGATAGATTTTCTTATGCTTTTTGATTCACTAGATGTATATGAATAGTATATATGATGTGTATGAGGATGCTTAGTGCTGATCTATGGAATCTAATATGTTTTGTTGTTGCTAAGCACTGAAATATCTTATATCTGAGATAGTACTGCGACGTTCTGTCTTATCTGCGAAGTACAATAAGTGTGAATAGTGATGAAAGAACGGTGCTAAGTGCTTTGTAAAGGATATAATCATAGATCTGTGTCCCAGATAAGGTTGTAGACACTTGAGTCTTGCAACCACCCCTGCCTCTACCTCGGGTAAAACTTCATCTGCTTCACAGGTGTTGTCGAAAGGGTCGGTAGTTAGGGCTTTGTTGGTGCGCTCTTGAGTGTTGAAACCTGGGTCTGCCCCTGTGCCAACATAAGCCTTTGTTCTCTCTTCTCCTTGACCTGATCTCTAGATGGAAGTCCTTCTCCTTCCCTATCCAAGATCTCCTTGAATCTTTCAAGTGTATGTCAAGTGTCTTTCTCCTTCACCCTAGCCTTGATTTTATAATGGTGAGTTATAATCTATTTCTAATCTCAAAAGTGATCTATGGTTCAGATTACTTCTCACACTCACTTGAGATTTAGATTACATGTTGCATGCTAAGTACTTTTAGCATGTTTTGTAGATAACTCAATTAACCAATTACATAATTAATTAATAAAATCAATTTACTTTAATAATTCCTTTAATTGAAGTATGTTCAAGAGTAGAAGGCTTTGGATGATTTCCACACGTCTAGACACAAAGACCTATGCAGACATACATGTCTGATGCTACCACTAACATCAACAAACCCATGCTACTAACTCACCAAGTTTACTTGAGCTATCATATATTGTCCCCACCCTCAAACAATACCATGGGATTTTGTACCATCTATTACATCTCCACATTGGGATATTTTATTTTATATGATGATCCCTTATTTTCATCTAGAATTGACATTGGTAAAACACCAATCCCATTCATTTCCCACTTTGGTGCACCTTCACATGTCCTATGGTTGGAGTATCAATATTTATGCACCATTTCAACCTCTACATGATCTACCTATGTTGACCACCCTTGGTTCATGCATGGTGTTAATATTGATTGTGGCGTCAACCCTTCCCTCTATTTACCCACCACGAAAGTACTACCCGATATATGTCCCTCTAGTACCCATGTCTTCCACTCCAATGAATACATTCTAGGGGCCATGACTACCCCTATATACCATTAAGATGATTTACACCATTATTTGTACTTTTTCTTAGGATACTTTCACCCCTCCATACTAGCATATCATTGTGGAAAATGATTTCATTCCCATGGACATGTAGATTGGTTTGAGCACCCTATTTCTTATTTTAACTCTTGTGAGTAAGGAAACATGGCCAATATTTTAAAAACCATCAAGGTTGATATTTGTTTTACTCCCAATGTCACTAAAATTATCTTTCTGGGAGCTACCTATTCCCCCAAATAGGTTGCAACTTACCAAGCACTCTTCCAAGAGTTTCTTGACATTTTTTCTTGGTTTTACTCTAAAATTCTTGACCTAGACCCTAGTATTATTTATGCATCACATTGACACATGGTTAGATGTGTCACCTATTCGGAAAAAAAAAGGGCGTGTTCCTTGTGAAAAATACTTGGCCATTAAAGAAACAATTAATAAACTACACATATATGTGTTTACCTACCCAATTGCCTACACTTCTTAGGGATCCAATACTATCCCTATCGACAAGAGTTAGGGAACCATCCAAGACTACTTTGATTTCCATGATCTCAATAAAGATTATCCCAAAGCTAATTTCCCCATTTGTTTCATTGGCCAAGTGATCAATGAATGCATCGTCCATGAATTATTCTCCTTAATGGATGGATTCTCCAAGTATAGTCAAATCCATATATGTCAACATGATTAGTACCCGATTGCATTTACCACCCTTTGGGGGATTTTTGTGTATTGTGTCATGCTTTTTGGACTCAAAAACATTGGAACCATGTCCTATGGGTTCCATGACATGATCCACACCATTTTATCTTACCTAGACAATATTATAGCCAAATCAAAACTATGATCACAATATCTAAACAACATATGCAACATTTTTCTTCCATGTTGATAATATAACATTCACTTGAGCCCTCTCAAGAGAGTATTATACATCACAATTGGAGACCTCCTTGGATTGATTGTCTTGTAGAAAGTGATTACCATTGATCCTTTAAAATTTGATGCCATTATACAAATTCCCCTGCTATGGACTTTACATCAACTAAAAATCCTTCATGGAAAACATGACTTCTTATAGTTTTGTATTACTAACTATGATGCATGTGCCCATCGATTTTTGCAAATCTTACATGATGATCTTATTTTTTTATGAGATAAGCTAGTCTAGTAGTAATTTGACACATTAAAATATGTTCAGAGCACCACACCTCTTATCACCCCCTTGAATTTAATAAGGATTTTATCCTTTATGTAAAGGCCTCAATCTTCATTGTTTCCAGCATGTCAATTCAGAAATGAGATGAATGTTATGAGCATGTTTTATGTCAAAAAAAACCTATTAGGACCATTGTTAAACTACAACCATGATTATAATTTCACCTTGGTTGTGGTCCATTCAATTTAAAATATTCACCATTACATCCATCTTCACCAAACCAAGGTCATAGCCAATTCAAATCCCATGTTGTACTATATGTTGGTATGATGACCAATCAATAGTAAGTTCACTCATTGGATAACCATTCATAATTGAGGGACTTATATCCCACTCACTTCACCAACACAAATACTTTGTAGAATTAAAATATTGGTCTCTTTACTTAGTATTATGCATATACCCCTATGTTTATAATGGCCTATTTTTGGGTGTAACCTACATGCAAGTAATTGACTAACAATGCCAATAATAAATAGTACTTTGAGTTTGTTTCTTTTTTTTTATTTCCAAGTTGGCACACACAAATTGGCTATGTTTCTCTGCTTGAAATCTTGATCCTACTCTTGAGGTATGGGAAGATGGTTTTATTAGTTGGTCATGTAATGCCAAGGATAATGCCAACAATAAGACAAAAACAATTGCCTCATTCAATAAATGATGTGTGTGTGTGTGTGTACATATACATGCATACATACATATATAGATACTCGAGCAGGCCTCACCCCCCCAGATGGGTCGATGATATGACATATGTCTAATTTCTTCTATGCTTTGTTTTTTGGTTCTTCTATTGTGAAGGAAACAAGAAGATGTCCTCATCTCAGTTTGGTTGTCATAGAATAGTGAATCTTGTTGATAATTTAGGGGTTGTTTCTATTTTCGGATTATGGCCCTCTCTTCCATTCAAGACATTTTGGTCAAAGAAAATTATTTTATGTTGTTGGTCTAGTTTCCCTAGTGGCAGACCAACAATATGAACTATGTAATGTTTTTCCTATTCATATGAATCCTTCTAGCTAGCTTACAACACACACACACACACACACACACACACACACACACACATGTATATGTATGTATGTATGTATGTATGTATGTATGTATACATACACATATATGAGCATGCGATGTATAGCGTCCTTGTTTGGTGACCTTTGAAATTTTCACAAAAGAGACAAGGTTGTTTCCTATTCCTTCTAGAGTCTCGGTTTCTGAAAATTCCTGGGGAAACGGGTAGAGGTAGATCTAGGATGGAACAGTGGAGAAGTCTTCTTTATTGAGGAAAAACATTTCTGTCAAGGGTTGGAGGTAAGGACCAAACAAGGATGATATACATCACATGCTTGTATCTGTGTATGTGTGTGTGTGTACACACACATACATACATATAAATAAATAGAGACGAGCATGTGATGTACAATACACACACACACACACAAGGTAAGGACCAAGAAAGGATGATATACATCACATGCTTGTATATGTATATGTGTGTGTGTGTACACACACATACATACATATACATACATAGAGACAAGCATTTTATGTATAATACACACACACAAGGTAAGGACCAAACAAGGATGATATACATCACATGCTTGTATATGTGTATGTGTGTGTGTGTACATACATATGCATGCATAGAGACAAGCATGTGATGTATAATACACACCCACACACACATAGACAAATACGAGCATGTGATGTATAACATCCTTGTTTGGTGACCTCTAAAATTTTCACAAAAGAGACAAGGGTGTTTCATACTCCTTATATAGTCTCGGTTTCCCAAAATTCTTGGGGAAACAAGTAGAGGTATATATAGGCTGGAGTGGTGGAGAAGTCTTCTTTATTGAGGAAAAAAACTTCATTCAAGGGTTGGAGGCAAGGACCTGCTAAGTTGAATAAGTAAGGACCATTTTCAAAAACTCTATCCTAATATTCTAAGATGATGAATATTGTTGTGAAAAAAACCTTGGAGCCTAGCTTCATATATACTTTCCCTTTGTCTTTCAATGCATTTTTATCGACCATACCAATTCCCTTTTTGTTGGCTATATGCACATGAATTTTCCAATGAATGCATGATCCTACATAAAATGGATGTACTCTCCTATTTTTTCTAATGATACTTCATATCTTGGAGTTTTTGTTGCCTTTGGGATGCACTTGTTTGTTTTACATGGAAAAGAATGCTTCAGACCTGGATTTAACTGGGAATCGAGTTGGCTTACCTCTCCCTGGTTTCCTACCCTTCCTCCTCTGACTAGATGATTATGGAATTCTTCACAACTAAGGGAATATGGGTTGTGCCTGGATGGGTTATGGCCCCCTCTTTTTACTGCATTGTTGTAGGAGGGAGTTGTGATCCCTCCCCTAACCATTTCCATGGTCTGGTGGATTTGAAACGAAAACCCTAGTGCATTAAAAAACCCTAGCCTTCATTGATGTTTCTACATCAAAGACAATATCATTTATTATGTTAAGTGCCCATTCCTTCATCAAATTTTCTCTTGACAAAGAAAAAAACACATTCAATTAATTACAAATGGTTATAGCTTGAATTGGTAAAAAAATTGTTTGTATAATGCTCCAATAGCACAACACGCAAACAAAGTATGAACTAAAGATTGACTATGTCTATTGAATAACAATAAATTGTGAATGAAGGGAGTGCTCAGATGGGCATTCTAATTTCTATAAAAAAAAATCACCATCATATGCAATAGATCATTTCCATAATTGACATCATTTTCTAAATTGGAAGACAATACATTATTCATGAGAACCCTTGCAAAAGGAGGAATGGCTTATCACAACTAATTATCAAACTAATAGAAAAAAATATGCATTACTCTAGCAAACGAGACACATATATTTCACTCCAAAAATAATAAGGCAAGCCACACTTTTCTATATGGCAATGTTATACAAGCATTCATACAATGACACAAATGTAAAATTTGGCCAGCAAACAACTAATAAATTGTCATTAAATTCTTCCATAGGGAAACAATGTTTGTATATTATTCTATAAAGACATCAAAATAGGATCAATTGAGTGTGTAAAATATTCTTTTGAATCGGTGGCTATAGTTAGTAAATGAATGCACCAACTATCATACAATTGAGAGTGGGCATTATTATATGACTTCCCTCAATTGTGTATGGATTGTACGGCCTTGGTGATGCTTACAAGGATTATAAATGGTTTATGGGATGTATATAGACTCTTGGACAACCAAATTTAACCTCAAATCTCCCAATAGGTAAGAAAATTTCTTAGAGGAGAGGAGTATGACCTAGGCAGAGAGAAAAAACACCCAACAATGCTTAAAAACTCAAACAAACCAATTTAGAAACCTCCTACATAAGTACAATGAATCTTAGATGGAATTCATTGATCTATGGGTTTGGAAATGCATCCCACAGTGGTATTAATAGAGTTTTTATGCTCTCTATTAGACAAGGATAACCAATAATGCAATAAATCGACAATTTTGAATACATATCCCTCTCATTTACACTCCCACTATTCAATGGCATCCATTTATATAAAAAATAAGATCTACTATCAACACATAAAAAAGTTGACATAGTAAAACAATAACACACATAGAAAACATTTCACATAGAGGCATTGTTTACCTTGGAAACCCAAATGGGAAAACCAACATTTAATGGTTACTCAATCTATTTCAACAACCTCTAGTTACAATGCAGGTTTCGGGCTTACGGGTCATTCAATAATTTACACAGCTCCTTCTCCTTTGAATACTCTCCTCATGTTCAAAAAAATACCCTTTGAGAGTGAAAGTATAGGAATAAATAGAGAGAGTTGGGGTAATGGGTAGGCCAATAGGCCTAACCTTTCATTTACCATTCCTCGGTCTTTTCTCACCTATTTTCATTTTCTACTTTATTTAATTATTGTTTTGTTCTCCTTTTTCCTATTCCACTTTACTTTGCAATGCATTTTACATAGTCACTAACCTTCCTTAATTGTCGAATTTCCTTAGATATTTAGGCTTATAAGCATTGATTTGTGTTTGGATCCATTTGGTATCAACAGACATCTCTATTAGCATATTTAACCCAACTCTTAATGTTTCCCTCCCTAATGAGCACCTTTTTCTCATTATCAAAGGACCCATGGTACAATGATATTTTGATTTACCTTTGCATGCATAAATTTGATGTTCATCTCCATCATGATGACTAACTACATATTCATCACCAAACTCCTCATTATCTCCTCATTGGAGTCTCTCTTTATTAATGAGAAATCAATACCTTATTCAGTTAGTGTCTAACATAGGAGGAGGTAGAATGGGTTCGCAACAACTGCCACAATGGTGCTTGTGGTGGCTACTTATTAGGAATGTCCACCAATTAGAATATTTTCAATGTGGGCTACTTTTGGCCCTCCCATTTTCATGACTACATTCACACAGTTAAGAAGTGTCTGAATTGCCATTTTTTTCCTTTAAAACAAAATCACCACTCACTCCTCTGCATCCCATCATCACCTTCGGGCCCATTTCCAATTTAGGGGTTGACTTTATGGAATGTACGATTGCATTATGGTCGTCAACTACTTGAACAAATGGGTTGAAGCTATGCTAACCTTTGACAACACGTCTCATATGGAAACTTGATTCTTTTTTATCCATGCCATCACTCACTTTGGTGTACCTAAAAAAATGATCTATAACCATGGCATGCATTTCAAGAATGAATTATTTCAATAATTAGTACTAGCCTCAAACTAATGGCCAAGTTGAGTTCATCAACAAAATACTTAAAACCACACTTCAAAGGATAGCAAACAAATATAAAACTAATATGAACCACATGATTTTCTTGGTGTTATGGACATACTACACATCTGTCAAAATTTCCATCGGGTTCACAATATTCCATCTCATTCATAGCATAGATCCCTCCTTAACCATTGAATGTAATACCCCTCCTCTCCACTTCATAATCGAATTCCTCCCTAACACAACTACCTTGGAACAACAACTAGTAAACTTGGAACATATAGATGAATATCTTCATGCATCCTTACCTAATAATGAGGCAATAAAGAATAGTTACAAGGCCTAATACAACTAACCCGTTAACCCTCATTCTTTTCATCAAGTTGATCCAATCCTTTCCTTCGACCTAGCCATAGAAAATTAAGGTCGTACCAAGTTTGAATCCCTATGGAAAGGCCCCTGCATTGTTAAAATTTGTTTAGAGAAGGGGGAATATTCACTTTCTTATCCAGATGGATAACTCCTCAAGGATGCCCTCAAAGGATTGTACTTGAAGGAGTTCTATGCTTAAAAACCCGCAAGCACTACATAACCATGATTGCATATATTTTATGATTGTTTATTTTCTAGTTCCATTTACCATTTTATTTTTCACCTTATATTTGTTTCTCGCCCTTACTTGTTCAAATGGTCTCATGACTCCCTATTACATCAACTTCATTGATGGTGGGAGTTTTTGGACTTAGAATCTTGCCTCAGTTGCATGGGTTATTTACTCATTAGCATATAGACTACTTCACTATAGTGGTGTCTTCTTGGACCCTACAACCAATAATATGGTTGAATATAATGTTGTTATTAGTATACTTTCTAATGTAATTTCCCTTCATATATGTTAACTTGGTTTTCACAAAATTCCTTATCCTCGCCTTTTCAAGAAATACCTATGGGTTAGACTTCTATCACAATAGTTTGATGCCATTACATTCATTCATATTCCTAGAAATCACATTATTTTTGTACTCAACATAACAAACTAAGTCCTAGATGGCACTTTTTGTTAGAAAAGTGGGTGTGTTCGTTTAACCATAGACAATATAGAAATATTGTCACCCAACCATAGGCACAAATGCCACCCTCGAGCACCTTGACCTTGACAGAGAGAAGAATTCTGGCAGCAAATCAATAGCCAACCAAGGCTAATGCACCAAGAAAATATAACCAATACTAATCGGAAATTCCAACCCAGAAGAACCGAAATTACAGGTTGTAGAAACTGGAGCTGCAGTTTCTCCCAATACTTGCGCACTACTGGATTTCTGCAGTGCGCACAAGTGGATTTCTACAATTGCGACATATCTGTCTCAAATGAGAATTGGTGTCCTGTATTTATATTGCTTTCTCTAAGTTTTCTGGGCCGACTTCTTCTTCTGGACGCTAAAGACTCAATAAAAATATTTTCTTTAGCCGACTTCTCTTCTAGGGTTATGTCCAAGTATTTTATGGTTTCTCCTTGCTTCCTGGAATATTCTAATATCATCAAAGGTCACAAGTGGATGTTAATACCTCCCGCAACTACCATAATATCAACACTCCCTCCTAGCTAGGGAGGTATAAAAGGCAATGGTCTTGAGCACAAACAGAGCATTCAACCGGTAGCATCATCATAGCCACACAGTCTATCTCATGATCAAATCATGAGCATCGTCAACATTATCCAACTGGATAATCTCCATGAAAATCGTTACAATGTCATCTGATAGAACACAACTGTGTCTATCCATAGTAGTACATAACTACTATCCAGTGTTACACAACCATACCAAGTAGCACACGACTATTAACCAGTGACACATAGTCACAATCAATGGAACACATCCACCACAATAGTATACAACTATTGTCCAGAGACATACAGTCTATACAACAGTCATATCATCTGATATCAACCTGCATAAACAATATCATGATACAAGTTTAGTCATTTGGACTATTCTTCCACTCACATCTGTGAGATCTGGGCTATTCTTGTAGAGTAGCTTCTAGCCAAGTTGGACGTTTCTTGGTTTTGGGTACAATGATTTATTCAATAGGTTTACATGGTTGCATTGGATGATCAAGTTGTTTCGTTTCCTCATTCTTATCTTCTGGAAGACATGTGCTTTCTTCTTTAGGCTCTTCTTACTCTTCTTCTTCTATAGTTTCTTCTATGGATTTATTGAAATCCATCTTTTCATTGAAGGTTATGTCTCTACTGACTTCAACCTTATGTTGTTCTGGGATATAGATTCTATAGGCTTGGGATGATTCATTGTATGCCACAAATATGCCCTTATTTCTTGAGGGTTCTAATTTCTTCCTTTTATCTTTGGGGATGTGAATGTAAACAGGGCATCCAAATATTCTTAAGTTTTCCACATTAGATTTCTTTCCTAAGAAGGCTTATTATAGAGTCATATCCTTCTATATGTGGTGGGGACTTCTGTTCTGAACATATATTGTTGTCATGGTTGCTTCTCCCCACAAACACATAGATAAACCTTGATCGTTCATTAGTGCCTTCACAGTTTATTCAATAGATTTGTTCTTCCTTTCTGCTACACCATTTTGTTGGGGATTTTGAGGAACAGTTAGCTCCCTCGTAACCCTTGTTGATTTGAAAAAGGCAACAAATTCCTTTGATTTGTATTCTCCTCCATTATCTATTCTCAAGGTCTTGATTTTATTATCTGTAAGGTTCTCTATCTCTGCTTTGAATTCTTGAAACTTGTTGAAAACTTCATCCTTTGTCTTCAAGATATATAACCAAGTATTTCTTGAGTAATCATATATGAATATTACATAGTAAACACTAGTACATATGACCAAATTTGCAACGGTTTTTCATTGATATTGCCACACTTATCCGTCGCAATTTCCACGACAACCGAGATTTTTTTTTGTCGAAATAATTTCGTCGCTATATCCACAATCCAGGTGTGCGTGGAAACATCGAAAAAATAATCACTCCATGTGTCACCACCTTCAAGATCGGTTAACCCTATGCATCGTCGCAATTACAACGAAATTATGTCGCAATAAAAACGAAGAAATGTGGCAATTATGACGAAAATCCGTCGCAATTGCGACGAAAATTTATGCCAAGCCAATAACTTACAACGTAGATGTTGAATGTGCGAAGCAAAACCGTCACAACTTGAGACAAAAATCCGTGGCAATATCGATGAAAATATATCTCAAAACCAAACTTACAACGTAGATGTTGTATGTGCGACGAAATTTCGTGTCAAATTGCAACGAACTTTCGTCGCTATAGCGACGGTTGTGGTAAAATACAAAATTTGTTTCTGACGAACTATCGTCGATATTGCAACGATGGATTTAAGTTTAAAAAAAAAAAAAAATTACATGATATATGGTATTACCATATTACATTGTAATATGGTATACCATATTGTATGCCATATTACAATGTAATATGG
>ML782303.1:1087668-1116998 GCA_009831015.1 Picea engelmannii
ACTTTCATTCCTCATTTCATCCTCACTTGTAGGGGATGTTGTGCTTGTGTCATTTGCATTGTTTTTTTTGACTCGTTTGATTTTGTTTGGCCTCTCCAACTTACATCTACAAACATAGAAATAAAATGTAATGAGTATATCTAAAATTATATTATAATATATGGAAGTGCGGGAATTAAAAAACTTACAATAGCATTGAGTGCTTCATGAATAATACACATCCCTTTGAAACCATACATCATGTTCCATATATTCATCTCTCATAGTGTCCACTATAAGCCAAGATTATCATTCAAATGGAGTTAAAAAGGGATCCACTACCCCTTCTTCTACCACTACCACAACATTGCCTAAATATGTGGGATCTAGTACCCCTATCTTTCATTCTAATGAAGAAATTCTAGAATCCCTTACAACTCATGATTATACATGAAATAATATGCACCATCATTCCCACTTTTTGTAGAGAAATAAAACTCACACTAAACCAACCAAGACATAGAAGACAAAATTAAATAGAAAGAAAAGGAATGACAATCACACAAAGTACACAAAGATTTAGCCTGGAAACCCTTAACTAGGAAAACCAGCAATGCTTGAGCGACACCTTCTCTCTTGTTGTATTATTCATTCAGAGAATAAAGAATTACAAATCTAATCTTGGTCCACACCTAAGACCAATTCATCATCCTAATATCTTGCTTAAATGAAAGAACAACTTTGTAGCCCATTCGGCTTACATCTACATGATCATTACAAACCTCTCAATCTGAGAGTTTCAATCAACTAATATTAACCTTTTAAAAAGTATTACATCATGCCATATCTATAGGATTTACAGCATGCAAAACCCTAATTCATGGCACCCAAAAATGGTTACATATCCATGTAGATGATTGGTTGCAATCCTGTGAATCATGGGATTCTGTTACAATCGAACTCCAATCGGCTATTCCAGTCAGCTACCAATCGATCATATTTTGATCTCCTAATGATCTCTAGTCAAATCGAGTTGTCGACCGAACCATCGACTCAGCTTAATTGTCCAGTCGAACACTCACCCAGTTGATCCACCTCGACTAGCCAGTCGATTGACTGTGTTTTCACTACAAAGAATATAACAACCCAACATTATCTCACTTGTTTTTTTTTTGCTAAAAGAGGAGAAATTTAACTCATATTCACTAACCCAAGGCAGCAATGCCTATTTCCCCTCTACACCAAGAGAAATTCACCGCACTCACAGACTTGGTCAAAGAGTATGTGATGTTTTCCAAAGTGTCTACCTTCTCTAGAAGTACCTTTTTTCTTTCCACCATGTCTCTCACGAAATGGTATTGTACAACAATATGCTTTGAACAAAGTTATTGGCTTAACAAGAATTGTGACCTCAAAATGAGAACTTTGGTGCAAAAAAACCATCATTTTGTGTCAAAAACACTAAAATCAACCCTCGTTTCAAAAAGGGTGCTACTGGTAGCACCCCTTTTTTGCAAGGTGGCTAAAATTGTGATTTTTTTGAAATTGTGGTCTTGATAACCAATACCATTTCCGAAAATTGGCCCTCAAATTGAAAAGTGAAGCTATCGGTAGCACCCTTTTTATTTATGGAGTTAAAATTGCACTTTGATTGAAACAGACGCATCGATCACTTACATTGTCATGAATGAAGAACTTCAAATTGGCTATAAATCGAAAAGTGTTATTATATTTATTAATCAATTTTTTATTTATTTTTAATTACAATAAAAATAAAAATAAAAGAATTTGAAAAAAGAAATCCCATAAACACATTTCTTTTTTTTAAGCAAGAAAAAACAACTTTTTTTTTTGTTTGTTTGTTTTTGGGAAACAAAACACATTTTTAGAGAAAAAAAAAAAGACACATTAAGAAGAAAAAGTTAAAAAAGAAAAAATTAAATAAACCAGGGAAATTAGCAGCAAAGTTGCTTAGACCTGCATTTTAATATTTTAAAATAATAGTTTTATGTAGTTCAAAACTAATAGTTAAAACGGTAATAGTGTCACTAAAGAAAAATGCGTCTGGTGCTTCGTGGCTGCCTCTACGGCTAGGGATAAACCCTAGTCGTATTTCCTCCTGCAGCTCGGCCTCTTGTTCGTAGTTGTTCTTTTCCATGATGGCGGCTTCCACCCGTAGCAGTTCCGGCTCCAACCCTCATAGTGGCTCTGCTCATCCTGGCTCTGAGGTTCAGCCTTGTGCTCCCCCTTCTCTCGTCCCTTTGGGCAGCGCCTCAGTTTCTTTCAGTGAGGCTGTCAAATCTCAACTTTCAGCTTGTTCTTCCCCCTTTGATATGTGCTCGGTTCAAGAAGCTCCAGCGATTTCTCTTCTCATGGGTCAGGAAGTTGAAGATAAGGAAGTTTATTTTCGAGAAAATGCTTTAATTTGTCGATTCAATGGGCTTTGGCCACGACTTGTGGATCTCAATGGTTGGATCACATCCCATTGGAAGCCTCTCATTAAGGAAGATATGTTCATCCACCCCTGTCTGAAAGGTTTCTTCATTGTTGAGTTTGATCTTGCAGCAGATTGGGATCTGATCCTTGACTCATGCCCTTAGTTTTGGGGAAACTCAGGTTTGTGCATGATGGCCTGGACTCCTTGATTCAATCCTCTAACTATTGTTCTTTCTGCTGCTCTAGTTTGGGTCAGACTTCTGAATATTCCCTTGCATTTTTTGGGTGAAACTTCTCTTAGAGATATTGGATCAACTTTAGGAAAGTTTCATTTTGCAAGTAAAGAAACTAGAATTAATAGCATCACCTCATATGCCAGAATTTGTGTTGAAATGGATTTTAGCAAAGGGTTTCCAATGGAAATTATTTTGGGCTGCAAAAACTACTTCTGGACCCAAAATCTAGACTATGAAAGAATCTCCCTGCGATGCAGGGCTTGTTTTGAAACAGGGCACATAGCAGCTCAATGCACCAAGGGAAATAGGAAGGCGAGGAAGCAACAACATAAATCAACCTGGTGGGATGGCTCCAATGAAGATCACCAACTAATTATTACAAACAATCGAAAATCTTCTCCAGGCCCATATTCTTTGATCCATGATTCCAAAGGCATGTCTACT
This sequence comes from Picea engelmannii, assembly GCA_009831015.1. Lineage (NCBI taxonomy): Eukaryota > Viridiplantae > Streptophyta > Pinopsida > Pinales > Pinaceae > Picea > Picea engelmannii. The sequence goes on from ML782303.1 coordinate 1,090,764, forward strand.
CACGAGACACCTCCGAATCATTCAAATATTGTCCCTCAATTGAAGAGTAAATCTTGAACTTATCTTGATCCGGGAATAGAAAGATTTAAGGCTTTATATATTCTTGATACAAGAATAGAAAGCAAGGTTCTCCCCATCTCCCCACCTCCCTCAAGCTGGGCAGATGAGGCCGACAAAGATAAAGCAGCATTGACAGCTCCAAAGAAAATAAGTTCTCCATATCAGAAAAATGTGGAGCTAATCGATTCAACAACAACATCAACACTTGTCAAAGAAGGTTGGACAACAGTTGGGAAGAACAAAAAGACATCATCAGTAACACAACCAATGTTGACTAGAAGTCGATCCCGAAATAAAAAATAATCATGTGTTTCTTTTGTCAACTGTTAGGCCATCAATTTTTCTGAATTTATACATGTAAGGATTTATGGACTGTCGTATTTGTGGGTAACTGGAAACATAGGAAAGTGAATTTGGAATCCGGTAAGATAAATCAGAAAATTAGACTTAGGTTCTTTTTCTATGTACTTCTTTCCGGCGAGGCCGTTGATCTTTTATAAATACAATTATAATTGTTCCTGTTAAAAAAGAAAAAACTAATAGTTAAAACAATTATAGTAGTTGTATGTAATCCAAAACTAATAGTTAAAGCAATTATAAAACACTTAAAACTTGTAATAATTTATTATTTGTTTATAATTTTTAATTAATATTTATTGATATATAAATGTGTTATTTTTAAAGTAGCATTTAATTTTTTCCTGTACTTTTGAGTAGCGTGGTGTGTTTTCATTGAAAATATGTATTACCCATAAGTAATATAAATGCAATATATTGTTGGATTTGAGATCAACCTAATATAATTTTTTGTTTAAAATATTTAAAATCAAATTTTTAATAAATTTATAATTTTAAAATGTTAAGTTATATGAATGTTGTAATTATTTTCAAAATTGCATAATCCATCTATGCAAGCGAAATTTGAGTTGCCAAATTTGTAGCTGAGTGAAATCGTCGAAAATTGACCAAAATGTTAATTATCAAACTCTTCTTTTGGTAAGAAGTCCCTCATCCACAATCACCTTTCTGAAGCCTTTCTCCAGCATATTCCTCGAAATATTATTAAGGCTAGCAACACCCACCTTGACAAACCCATCGAGGAAGCACAAATCCTCAAATCATTGAACCAATTCCAAGATGACAAAGCTCCGGGTCCTGATGACTTCACCTTGCATTTCTATAAAAAATGTTGGCATATCATCAAGAAAGACTTCATAAGAATGGTTCGTTTCGCACACAAGGCTAAAAAGTTGGGCGGAGAAACTAACTCCTATTTCTTGGCTCTCCTCCCAAAAGAACCTGGAGCCTCCTCCCTTAATCGCTTCAGACCCGTCTCCCTGTGCAACATTTTATATTAAATCTTGTCCAAAATAATTGCAAACAAACTCAACCCCCTCCTCAACCCGCTAATCCTTCCGAGCCAAGGAGGCTTTGTAGCTGGTCGCCAGATTTGCGACAACTTCATTCTTTTCCAAGAGGCAATCCATGCCAGTAGCTCCCGGGGGGGCTCTGGCATGGCTATAAAACTAGACATGGTCAACGCTTTTGACAAAGTGGAATATAACTTCCTCTTCAAGGTCTTGAGAAAATTCGGTTTCAATCAGAGCTTCATGGATTGGAGCTGCTCCCGTATCGCCTATCCTTGGATAGCGCCCCTAATAAATGGCAGACCGGGTCCTTTCTTCAAGGCATCCAAGGGTCTAAGACAGGGCTTCCCCCTTTCCCCCTTGCTCTATGTGACCATGGCTAAATCACTAAACAAAAATCTCAAATGGGAAAGCGCAAATGGAAACATTCCTGGAATAAAAATCGCTCAAGGAGTAAAAAGACTGAACCACTCTCAATTTGTAGACGACACAATCCTCCTAAGTGGAGCTTCCAAAACCCTGGCCAAAAGAATCCTCCAAGTCCTGGATACCTACCTTATAGTTTTGGGAGGTCTCCTAAACAAAGAAAAATGCCAAATTTATACCTAGAATGTCTCGGCAATTATCAGAGTGGGAATAGCTGAAATCATGGGGTTTTCCATTACCCAAGACTGGAAATCCTTCAAATACTTGGGCTTTCCTCTTTGCATTAAAGCGCTCCCTGGTGAGTTTTGGCACCATTTCATCCAAAAGATCAGGGAAAAGATGGAAAAATTGGGGTCACGGTGGCTCAATCCAGCAGGTAGGGTGGTGTTGATCAAATCCGTTCTCTCAACCCTCCCCCTATATCAATTCTCTACCCTTATATCCCCAAATGGAATTCTTAAAGAAATGGCCCAGCTCATGCGTAAATTCCTGTGGCAAGGGGGGAAAGCCAACCACAAAAAATTCCACTTGGTAAATTGGGAAACAGTCACTTTGCCCAAAAAAAGTGGGGGTCTGGGAATCAGGGACCCCGAAATCACCAATTTTGCAATGGGAGACAAACTCCTTTGGAGGATAGTTTCAGGTGGTAATGATTGGTGGAAACGGGAACTCATCAACAAGTACAGACTGGGTAAAAGAAAAAGGAGTATGGACAATCCACAAACCCATCAAACAGGCTCTCAAATATGGAAATTAATAAAGGGCATTGAGCCTTCTTCAAAGAACACCTTTCCTAGATCCCGGGCAATGGGAAAACAATTAGAATCTGGCAGGACCAAATCTTCGAGGTGACTTTCAACCCTCGTGAAGGAAATCTCATGGGGCTAAAATGTTGGATGTTACGCACAAGCAAGTGCACCCTGTATGACATCTCAGCCTGGAATGACAATGGCAGCTGGAGAGACTGGAACTTGGGGGATGTCCCGCAGCATATGATAGCACAGGCTCATCGCCTGACCATGCTTCTGAAAGGGGCATCCCCCATTCAAAAAACCTTTCTAGATAGCAAGGGTTGGGGGGACAAAGGATACTCGATCAAAGATGGTTATAACAAGATCCTCGATCTCAAGAGAGACTATAAAACCTCAGCAAAATGGAATAATGTCTGGAATCGGGACTCCCTCCCTAAAATCAACTTCTTCACCTGGACTCTAGTGCACGGTAAAATATTAACAGGGGAAAACCTCATGAAAAGAAGCTTTCATGGCCCCTTCATCTGCCCTCTCTGCCAAAACAGTCAAGAGAACATCAGCCATTTATTTTGGGATTTCTTTTTTGCGAGAAATATTTGGATCTTAGCCTTTGGGGATCTTGCTAGAAATATAAGATGGCCCTCTTCTCCCCATCCCAGCCTGGGAAACTGGGACAAGTACTACTGGGGATCCTTCAAGGACAACCAGCTCTGAAGCACATTTGGCGGGCGATGCCAAAGCTTATATGCTGGCAGATATGGATAACGAGAAATAGAAAAAAAAAATCAAGGGAAGGCCTCCCTTCCCCAAACAGCAGTTGCTAAAGAAAATGTGTTACTCTCAGAATCCATAAATTAAAAACCCCTAAAAATAGAGGACCCAACCAATTGGACTGCCCGGGAAAAAGACTAGATGGAAAGCTTCATTCTCAAGGTTTCTAAGCACATCAATGCAACAAATAGATCAAGTTGACAGCTTCACAACACTCTCAACATAGAACTATGGATCCAAAAGAAAAAATTCCATACCCTTTGTTTTGACAGAGCTTCAAAGGGAAACCGAAGGGATGNGAGTACTCTTAGATCCTGAAGGAAAAAAATCCTCAAGCTACCATTGGAATCTGGGGATGGAAACTAACAACAAAGTCGAGGCTTACACCCTCTTAAAAGGAGTACAACTAGCCCAAACCAAGGGAATTCGAGAGCTTGTAGTTCTCGGGGACTCCAAAACCATAATAAGAATGATATACAGGGAACAAACCCTAGAGACCCAAGCCTAAAGCAAATCATGGACAGAACCAGACTAGTCTCCTGAGATATCATAACCACCTTCTACCACATACTAAGGGAAAACAACAGTGAAGCCGACAAGATGGCCAATGCAGCAATAGGGGCAAAGCCAGATGCCCTAAGTATAGACGGGGTCTCAACCCTAGTGCCCCTTTACTAATGATTGTCTTGGATCAGAAGATGGTCGGCGCAAGAAGGTGCTACCCTTTGGGTCCAAACAAAACTCTTGGGCAGATGGGTAGGAAGGAATGTCGCCACGCCCAAAATAAGAAGGAAGGGGGCTTATTCGCGCAGCTAATATTGGGCCCACTAGGTGAATGGGTAAGTAGCCACAACAGCATAAGGTGGACGCTTGCAATCGTCCACATGGATCAGGAAAAATGCAGGCCCGCCGGGTGGCATGCACCACGCATGGATCTCTCTGCCCAAGACAACAAGGTGGCCATCATCACGGAAAGTGTGAAATCCATGGTTCGCGTGGGAAATCTGGACTCTCTCCCTCATTTGTGTGTGATTACGGTATGGGACTCTCAACTCCCACAACGCAGCAACTCCTTCGTCGTTAGCCTCACCTCCACCCTCCCTTCCATGGCGTCAGATGGAACAGTTTGCAAGAATCCTCCCACGAACTCGCAGGTAAGTACGCCATTTCCTTTTTCAAAAATCATGTCGTCATCCTTGTCCAATGTATGGCTCCTTTGGGATTTCCCATCCACTCGTTTTTCTTCTCTGGTCTAGATGTTATTTATCCTAGCCTCCTCGCCACCCTCGCGGTATGCCAAGCTTTTGTTAAGAGTAACTTGGGTCTCTCTTTTCCCTAGCTCTGAGTCCTGCTTCCTAGCTTTCGAGACTCCCTTCTCCCCCATCCTCAGAGCTTGGTTTGGCCTCGCGCTTCTTCACGGCCCCCTGAATTCTTACCCTAGTAATCCTCAGAACTATTATGCTCCTTTATTTTCTACACCACTCTTTGTGTTCATGTTCTTTAGCCGACCTCTCGTGCCCCTACAATTCGTCCCTTCGTGTTCACATGCCAACCTCTCCTTATGCTCGAATTTCCTTCTTTGCTACATGCAGAATCCTCAAGAGACGGTCAGGTCTGGCCACTCCTCGGGAAACAGCGAAATGCAGCAAGCAACTGTAGCCCAGGAGGACTCGAGAAGCTGGCCAGAGGATGACTGGGAAGTAGATTGTGGTGGTTTCAGCAATCTAAGAGTCCAAATGGGCACAATGAGTTTCAATCATGCATTCGATATGGAAACCTTATCCCAGCACCGATTTATGATAGGCAAGCTTCAAGATGAAAGTTACGCCCAACGAAGTCAAATTGAAACCCGTTGCTTGAACATCGAGATGTTGCAGCAAATATTGGATCAGCTAGATGACTTGCAGGCTCCCCCAAGCAACTCAGAACACCAACAGGGTTACTCAAGGAATGTCTAGTTGAACTCAATCAACCAAGTTCCGGACCTGAACGAACCCCTCCCAGAATTCAAGGCGAACATGCAGCAAACAAAAGTGGAAAAGGATAATTAAACTCAAATATTTGTATGTTTTGTCGAATAGTATATATCAATGGCTCTTTTTGCCGAATATATCCAAGAAATTCAGCATACAGAAATTTTGAAAATCATGGGGGATGCTACTTACTATATGACAGTCCCTGCTTTTGTAATCAACTCTCCTTGAGAGGGAACTCGACATGGTCTGTGAGGACCTTTTTTTTGTAACACCAGTGGATTCATCCACACAGTTAATATAATTTCTTCAGTTTTTGTTAAAAAAAAAAAAAGTCCCTCGTCCACACGTTTGAATGTTGTTAGGATGTGATGTTAATTAGTTCAAGATACTTTTAATATATAATAAAATTTTATGGAACTTGATAAAAATATTTAAAATACACAAGTAGTAGAACTTGGTAAAAATATTTAAAAATTTAAATGACGGATTCCATCTGCAACAAGATGAAGGATTTGGTCCCTATCATACTATTATTTTTACTTATTTGTGTGATTTGAACATTCATGAATAACTAGGTTTTCAAGAAAAAAATTAATGGTTTTAATGTTAACTTAGTGATTTATAAATCTTAATGTTTGAAGAAATTTACAGACTACGATGGCTAATTGGCCATGTTTTTCTTGTTATCTTGTAAAAACAATTAGAGGTTAAACTGGTAAAAATGATGGAAATAGAGTAAAAATTGATTTTGTTAATAAAATTGCATATAAGAGGAATAAATTGCATAACAAAAGTGAGAAGTGAGAAGTTTTTTTTTCAATATATATTTTTGAGAGAACTAAATTTATCTATACAATTAAAATCAAGGGGGAGTGAGAAGTTTTTTTCAACTTAAATTTGTTAGAGAGCTAAATTTATCTATACAATTAAAATTTACAATTTTAAAGAATAGATAATAAGAATTACCACATCAAGATAAGGCTAAAAATAAGAAGTATTATCAAATCAATGAAGTACTAAAGCATAAATTAATGGAACATAAATAGATTAAAATATGATATCTTTTACATCAAGAAGGGATTAAAATAATGATATCTTCCACATCAAGAATGTTCACATTAAATGACAAATTTAAGTGATGACTAAATACATTTGGAGGGATTTTTGAATTTTTAACTTTTTAATTAAATATTTAAATAATAATACCTATTAAAACCACAAAAAAATAATCACATCACTCTCTTCAACCAATAAAAAAATTAAAAATTTTAATTTTAATAAAATAAAAATATTTTTTTTATTTTTTAAAAAATTAAAATTAAAAATAAACTTTAAAAAATTGTATACCATCACAAATAACTAATTAAAAGTTAAAGGAAATTAAGTTCTAAACAATTGCACAAATAACTAATTAAAAGTTAAAAAAAATTAACTACTAGACAATTACAATATACACTACCATAAAACAATATAAAGCATAATATAAAACACACATAAAAAAAACAAAACATAAAATAAATGTATGCTAATTTAAATGAGGGGGTCATTATACTACATCATTTAAGGGGGTGGGGGGCTCACGAAAGGGGAGGGCAAACATTAAAAAACAAAAAACAAAATAAATGCATGCTAATTGAAATGAGGGGGTTCATTATAGTACATAATTGAAGGGCGTGGGGGGCTCTTTAATGAGCGCCTCCCCCTCCCTCTTTAATGAGCCCTTCAATTATGTACTATAATGAACCCCCTCATTTCAATTAGCATGCATTTATTTTATTTTTTTGTTTTTTAATGTTTGTTTTATATTATGTTTTTAAATATTTGTTTTTTTTTTTATTTTGTATGGTTTTGTTTTTTTCACTTTATTTTTAAATTTTGACTTTTTCATTTTTATTTTTATTTTCAATTTTTGAAAAAAAATTAAAAGAATAATTTAAATTTGTGTGTTTTTAATTTTTTTTATTTTTTTTATTTTTTTTAATAAAAAATAGTTTTTAAATTAAAAATGTTTTTTCAAAATAAAAATATGTATTTTTCTCAACAATGTGTTTAAAGAAATTAAAATAAAAAAAAATTGTTTTCTTGCTTAAAAAAAATATATATATGTTTATGGGATTTTTTTTTTTAATTTGTTTTTAATGTAATTTAAAAAAAATGATTAATAAATAAAATAACACTTTTTTTATTTATAAGCTAATTTGAAGTTCTTTGTTCATGACAATGTAAGAGATTGATGCTACTTTTTCAATTAAAACGTAATTTTAACTACGAAAATAAAAATGGTGCTATCGGTAGTTTCACTTTTTTATTTGAGGGTCAATTTTCTGCAATGGTATTGGTTGTCGAGGTCGTGATTTCAAACAAGTCACAATTTTAGCCACCCTGCAAAAAAGGGGTGTTATCGGTAGCACCTCTTTTTGGAACGGGGTAAAAATAATCACTCTAAAAAAACGATAACTCTCGAGGGTTCTCATTAAGTTGGTAACTTTGTTTTTGTCAAGGAATGGTAAGTTGGGTTCTTTGCCATGAAAATTACACTTTGACTGTTGCAATTTATCGTCATATTTTTTTGTTCAAACCCAATCTCTAAACATAGTCGATGTAACCATAATGATTATTTGTTTGCATAGGTGGCTCCCATGTATTCATCTTTTTGTTGTCGACGAGGCTACAACCGCATGTCTCATACTCATCCAACTGATTGCTCCACCAAACAATCTGAACACATATCTATTGGTCGACCTCCTTTGATCAAGATCGCTAGCCCAGTCATCATAGACAAATCCATGTACATTCACTTCATTGTCGGTTTCAGGTTTCCCTTGGTAACATATCACATACTCTGTTGTGCCATGCAAGTACCTAAACACTCTCTTGACAACAATCCAATCCTCTTTCCCAGGTGTCGACATGTACCTACTCGATACTCCCATAGCATGAGAAATATCTAGTTGAGTGCATACCATTGCATACATCATAATGCCAACCGCACTAGCATAGGGAACATGTGTCATGTCTTCTATTTCTTCATGTGTATTTGGACATTCTTCAATAGTTAGTTTTACTCATATAGGAATTGGTACCTTGACCAATTTGTAATCCTGCATGTTGAAACGCTTCAAGATTGTTTCAATATATTTTCTCTTATTTGACCAAAGTTTTATAATCGTCTGATCTCTCTTGATCTTCATTCCCATAATGAAGTTCGCAGCACCAACATCCTTCATGTCGAACTTGGAGGATAGTTGCATATTCACCTCCTTTATATAATCCATGTTGTTTCTTACCGACAATATGTCATCAACATACAACATTGCATATAGGAAATGACTACCTTCTTCCTTGGAATATACATAGTGATCAACCTTGCTTCTCACAAATCCCAAACTAAGGATGTACATGTCGAACTTTTGGCACCACATCCTTGGTTATTGCCTTAGACCATGAAGGGATCTTTTCATTTTTCACACCAACTCTTTCTTACCCTTTACTGCAAATCCTTCAAGTTGTTTCATGTAGATTTATTCTTCCAAGTCCCCATGTAGGAACATTGTCTTCACATCCATTTTCTCTATCTCAAGATCAAATGTTATAGCCAGAGACATTAGTACTCAAATGGAGGTTAATTTGCAACAAGAGAGAAAATTTCACCGAAGTCGACTCTCTCAACTTGGGAATATCCTTTTGCTACCAATCAAGCTTTGAACTTCTCGACCTATCCTACTGCATTCAAATTCTTCTTGAACACATGCTTGTCACCGATGGGTTTACTTCCATTAGATAGCTTGACCAAATGCCATGTCTCATTCTTGTGCAAGGATTCCATTTCTTCAACCATGGCCTCCTTCCAGAGTTTACCCTCTTTCGAGTCAATTGCCCCCCTAACTGACTTGGTCTCATCATCAGTGGTAGATAACACAAATGTAGAATTGAAATCAGGTGGACTATACCTTTCAGCTAGTTTCCTTACTTATTCAGACCTCCTTACAACCGGAGTCAGTCGTTCCACCTCTTCATTCGATTAAGTAGACTCGTCTGAATCATGTTCTTCGTTCCTCGGCTCAAATACTCATTTTTTTGGTTCTTTCTTCATTTGAGGCTCTTCAATCCTAGAAGAACTTCCCTAAAGATTACATCTCGACTATAAACCATTTTCTTGAACACTAGATCCCACAACTTATATCCTTTCATTCCATCCTTGTACTTGATGAAAATACACTTGACTGCATTATTTTCCAATATGTTCCTGTTTTTCTTGGGAACATGCATGAATGCATCATATCCAAAGACTCTGATATGTGAAATCAAAGGCTTATTACCAAACCAATCCTCATGTGGATTCAAGTCAACTAGCGTTGATGAAGGAGACCTATTTACCAAATATCATGCAGTGTTCACTGCCTTTGCCCAGAATTCTTGTGTGATCCCGACACTATTGAGAATGCTTATTTCCTTTTCCATCAACGTCTTGTTCATTCTTTCAGTAAATCCATTATGTTGCGGGGTATATGGAGTGGTATTTTGGCATTCTATGCCACAGTTGTTTTAGAACTGATTAAAATCCTTACCACAAATTCACCTCCATTGTCAGCTCTCAACACCTTGATCTTCTTATCTGTCTGGTTTTCAACAAGAGATTTATACTCTTTGAACTTGTTGAAAACCTCATATTTATTCCTTAGGAAATATACCCATGTATTCCTCGAGAAATCGTTTATGAAGGAGACATAATGCAAAGATCCTCCTAGTGATGGGACCAGTGTAGGTTTAAACATGTCACTGTGTATCAATTCCATAATCCATTTTTCCCTTGTAGCTCTAGATGGGAATCTCACACGATTTTGTTTTCCATATATTCAATGTTCACAAAAATTGACATCTATATTACAATTAGGAAAAACTTCGACCATACCTTTGTTATGCATAGCTCAAAGTCCTTTTTCCCCAATATGTCCCATCCTCTGGTGCCATAACATAGTCGGGTCAACTCAACGAGGAACGGTCGAGTCTGTCATAGTTGAGTCAGTTGTGGTCGAGTCGACTTCAGGAAAAATTGTGATGTTGCATCCAATCAAGTCGACACCTCCCAACAACTTGTGCAGGGTTCCGATCTAAACTCTTATCATCAATTTCATTGCTCCCCTAACCATTTTACACATATCCTTTTGAAATAAAGTGTGCACGCCTACACCACTCATTTTTCTTACATATATTATACTTATTTCCAAACCCGGAGTATGTAGCACACCTGAAAGAGTTCTACTCCTCCCATATTGTAGCATCATTCAAACTCTACCTTGTCCAATAATTTTAGTTTTTGAATCGTCCCCCAAGAATACATCTCCTCCTTCATATTTCTCATATTCACATAACCATTCCCTGTGAGGTTTCATATGAAAATATGCACATGATTCAATCAACCAAGCGTCATGCTATGACTATGTATTGGTTGACTCCAGACACATGTCTCCTCCTTTGTCTGAAGAAGTCTTTCCTTTAGTATATTGATTCTCGTCAGATCTTGGACTTTTCTCAACAACCTTCAACTTGCAATCCTTTTTGTAATGTTAATCTTTACCGCACTTCCATCATCTTCTTATCAACTAAATTAGGGATTTAGATATACCCTTCGACTTAGACCATCAACTAGATAATTTACCCTTACCTATGTCGATCGGTTGACCTCTCACTAGAAATGTATCTTTGGTTGATCCTTCCATGCTCTTCCACCTCATTTCTTCTGACAACAGAGATGCAACCACATATTCAAGGTTTAATGTGGTTGAATTACTCCCAATAGCCACAACTAAATTATCCCGTGAATTTGGAAAAGAACACAACAGACCAATACGTTTCTCCTCCTCAATGATTTTAATATCCATAGATAATAATTGACTTAGCATAGTATGGAATTCATTTAGGTGTTATGTTATTGAGCTACCATCACTCGCCCTCAGAATATATAATTCATTCCAAAGAAACAACTTGTTTACCATGGATTTCGACTGGTACAAGTTCCCCAACTTATCCCAAAGTTTCTTTGCATTGTCTTCACCTGAGACATTTAGTAATATTGAATCTGCAAGACAAAGTCGAATCGTACTCCTCTCCTTCCTATCGAGTTTCTTCCATTCTTCCTTTTGCATGCTTGTCGAAATTGTTTTGGGACTCACAGCTACCCACTATTCTCTATCTATAAGGAAATCTTCCATTTTAAGCTTCCACGTCTCAATATTTTAGCCACTAAACTTTTCTATCTCTATGCTTGAACTACTTGCCATTCTTTCAAGCACAAATTAAATATCACTACCTTACAACTCCTACTAGACCTAGTTTTATCTTAGATCCAATATCTCCTTAACCTTGCTCTGATGTGACTTGTACAGAGAAACAAAATGAGCTCTGATACCACTTGTAGAGAAATAACACACACTAAACCAACCAGGAAAGAGAAGACATAATTAAACAAAAAGAAAAAAAATGACAATCACACACAATACACAAAGATTCACCCTCGAAACCCTTAACCGGGGAAACCAACAATGCTTGAGCAACTCTCGCTCTCTTGTTGTCTTACTAATTCATCGAATAAAGAGTTACAATACTAACCTTGGTCCACACTTAAAACAATTCATCATCGTGCTCTCTTGCTTAAATGCAAGAACAACTCTACAACCAATTCAACTTACATCTACATGACCATTGCACACCTCTCAATCCAAGAGCTTCAATCACCTAAGATTAACCTTTTAAACAATATTACATCATGTTGTATTTATAGGCTTTACAACATGCAAAACCCTAATTCATGGCACCCAAAAACAGTTACAGAATCATGCAGATGATTGACTGCAATCCCATGAATCTCAAGATTTTGTTATAGTTGACTATTGAGTCAGCTCTTCCAGTGGGCCACCAATCGACCATTCAATCAATCATCTTTCAACCTCCAATAGGCGCGAGTTGTTGACCCGACATCTGACTTAACCCGACCATCGACTCGACTTAATCGTCTAGTCAAACACTCACCTAGTCAATCCACCTCGACTAGCTAGTCGATTAACTATGTTTTCACTACAAAGAAGATAACAACCCAACACTTTTTACCATAGCATCCAGATTCCTCTAATCAATATGTTGTTGAAACGAAGGAATTTATACCCCTTAGGAAAGTTCATTGGTTTAAGAATATCATCGTTGCACTTCATGTGTTTGAGGAATGTAATATGACCAATATTTCACCTACCATCAAGGTGGATATCTTTGTTACACCTAGTGTCACAAAACGCATCCTTCTTGGAGAAAATGGTTTTTTTCTGAAGAGGTTGTTACCTACAAAGATATTTTCCAAGAATAATGTGATGTCTTTGCATGGTCTTATTCAAAGATGCCTAGAATTGATCCTGCTATTGTCAAACACCATATCAATACATGGTCGGATGCCATTCTTGTCCAACAACAAAAAACATTTTATTTACCCTACTAAGGCCCCTACCATCAAATAAAAAATTGGCAAACTTCATCAGATGGGATTCATCTCTCCAATTGCATACACTTCGTGGGTTTATAACTTGGTACACATTGTGAAGAAACAAGGTACCATTAACATCTATAATGATTTTAATGATCTAAATTAGGCTTGTCCTAAAGAAAATTAGTCGAGACCCTTTATAGATCATATCATTGATGTGTGTGATGGACATGAGATCATTTCCTTCATGGATGGATTTTTAGTTTACAATTAGATTTGAACCCCAAGACCAATACTAGATTGCTTGTACTACTTCATGGGGGACTTCCACATATAGTTCCATTCCCTTCGAGTTAAATAATGCCGAAGGCACCTTTCAATGTGTCATGTCATATTTCTTTCATAACATGGTACACATCATCTTATCCTATCTTGACAATCTCGCGGCTCATTTGAAGAAACACTCACAACATTTAGAAGACTTGCATGTTATCTTCCTCTAGTGTTGAAAGTACAACATTTGCTTAAACCCTCTTAAGTGCATATTTTGTGTGTCAAATGGTCAGCTGTTGGGATTCATTATTTCTAAAGAAAAAAATATTGTTGACACTTCAAAATTTTAGGCCATCACCTTCCCCCACCTCGTAACCTACACCAATTGTAGAGCCTCCAAGGTAAAGCCAATTTTGTGTGTCTATTTGTTCCTAATTATGTTGCCACCACTCATGGTTTTTTACTATTATTACATTTGAACATACCCTTTGTATGGGATGATCAGGCCCAATAGTCCTTCAACACATTGAAGTGTGCCCTTATTTCAACACTTTTAATTAGCCCTCCTAACTTCGAAAAGGATTTTATCCTTTATATTTCCACTTCACCCTTTGTTGTCACTGGATCTTAGCTCAATATGGGATCGATGGTTGTGAGCATGCCATATTTTATGTTAGTAAGAACCTATTTGAACCCTCACTATCATATAATCATGAGGGTAAGTTAGCGTTGGCGGTTGTTTTTTCAGTATAGAAGTTGTTTCAATACATTTTGATGCATAAGACAAAGGTCATGATGAATTTTAACCCTAAGTGCTTTTTTCTTGAGTCAACAAGTTATCAATGGTAAGTACACTGGATGGATCATAATCCTTTAAGATTTTGATTTAGAATTGATTACACACAAGAGTAAGAAAGCCTTATCCCTTCTTTGTTTGGGCCATCTCATTCAATCTCCTCTCTAAAAATACTATTTGTACAACAACGACAATGAATGCCTTGGCTCAACCATTGTTGATGATTTTATTCAACCCACAACACCACTAACCTTCCGACCTTTTTCAAATTTCAATGTTTTGTGTAAATCTCATCTCTATCATCCTCTCTTCACCCCTCATTGACAACCCCCTCCTCCTCAAAACATGAATTGCCACCTTCCCTAGTTGAGGGGTTCACGAGCTACTAACCAAACCCTATAACTATTGAGAATCGGCTGCCCCACTGTTGGATTCCCCGTCTTAAGGGACTAGTTCATTATTATTTTTGAAAAAGTCTATTATACATTTTGTTAAGCTAAAATCTTGTTGGGATTTCATGTGTAGGAACATATTTTGCATTTTAGGGTCTTGCACAATGTATATAAATAGGTGGAGGTTATCCCAAAGGGTTAGCTCTGTTAGTTGTCACCAATGTTGATAGGTATTTGTATGTTTATGTGTTAGCAAATGCTCAGTTCAAATCCTACTAGGTTAGGCAGACTAGTTTATGGAAATGGGTTTACTAAGGATGTCATCCACAAATGTATGGAAGCATCCCTTTGGTTTAATAAGGGCCCTTCGTCATATGTTCAAAGCCTATATGAAGTTGACATATGTTCATCATCAGCTGGCCAATCTTCTATCTCCACATGTCTTCTCCTTTACCGACTCAAATCTTCTTCTTCACGGACTCCTCCAAACTGTTGGGTAGGCTGCAATGTTGGTCATGGCTCCTATACACAGTCTCAACATTCACCGACTCTAAACCGCTAGGTAGGCTGCAACATTGGTCACGACTCTTATACACAGTCTCAACATCAATTGACTCCAAATTGATGGGTACGTTGCAACGTTGGTCATGACTCCTATACACAGGATGGGTAGGGTCATGGCTCCTATACACACGCTGGGTAGGCTGCAACATTGGTCACTGCTCCTATACACACAATCTCAACATTCACCGACTCCAAACTACTGGGTAGGTTGCAATGCTAGTATTGGCTCCTATACATAGTCTCAACACCCAAATTGGAACTTGAAAGTGAAGTGTGAGGGGATTGTGGGTCCAGGGGGAGTTGGAAATACAAAGGTGACCCAAGATTTATTCAGGAGAAAAAGTTCAGAATACAGTGGATCATGATTCCTATTTCAAACAAAGCTCTAGAATTTCTTTGCAGATGACACTTATTAAGGATTTGACTCAATTGACCAAGGTAAAGATCAGCTTAAAATGCATATCTCACATTTTTAAGCTTCTACATGTTTTCATGCTCTTATAGTTTTATATGATGTGGATCATGTCGATCAAATTGATGGGATTTTTGGCAATTAGGGATATCCTTGGTTCGAATAGCATGATTTCGGTTATGTCTCGGAACAAGCAAGTCCTCAAAAGAGAAAGAATATCATAAACATCAATTAACAATCTAACGATACTCTATACATCATGTCCAAAAACGAACTCCATATTAGGAAGCGATCTATTCGAAAAGCTACCATCTTCGCGGAGATTGAATTGTAGCTCCATGATTCCCCAAATTTTAAATGTTTATCTAGTCCTTATGGACTATTGAATCGGTTGATAGAGTTGAACATACTGGATTGTGGGAAAGGTTGTGTGAACCATAGTTTAGGTATTACCATGTCATCCATAATCAAATCAAGCAAAATGTATGGTTGCAAACTGAAGATGGACCTTAATGTTTTTTTTGTGAGTAAAAAAGTGGGTCCTTAAATTAATTCCAGTTGAGAGCTTACAAAAAGACTTACCTCCTATCTACTTACAGAGATGTCTGCATCCTATCTACTTGCAAAGATGCTTGCAAACTGTCTGCTTACAAAGATGCCTTCAGCTTATCTGATTACAGAGATGCTCGCATCCTATCTTCTTACAAAAATTCATGAACCTTGTCGGTTTACAAAATTGCCTAAGATCAATGGGGTCGGATCGACTATTCTGATCTCCTTCTCGATTTTGCGACTTCATATCTTGGCCAAATTGTCGGTTCAGATCTTCTCGAGCATCAACAGTGCAGATTCGCTTTCGTATTTCGCGATTTCGCGGCTTGGGCTGACAGCTACCTCCATGCTTTGAACTTCCGATAGCTGAGTTCTCGAAATCTTCTCTCGTCCAATCCAAGGGACCAGATCGACGATTCAGATCTCCTCTAGCACGAGCGGTCCAGATTCTCTTTCGAGTTTCACGGTTTCACGTTTCGCAACTTCGCGACTTGGGGGTGTAGCTCCCTTCATGCTCCGAGCTCCCGAAACCCGAGTTCCCGAAATTTTCTAGCGTCGGATCCATGGGATCAGATCAACGGTTGAGATCTCCTCTAGTACCAACAGCCCAGATCTGCTTTCACCTGTCGTGATTTTGCGACTTGGGCAGACAGCCCCCTCTATTCTCTAAATTCCTGAGACCCAATTTCCAGAGATGTGCTCGCATCAGATCTATGGGACCAGATCAACGGTTGAGATTTCCTCTAGCACCAACGGTCCAGTGTCGCCCTTGCATTTCGCGATTTCGCAACTTGGGCATAAAACCCCCTCTATGCTCCAAATTCCCGAAACCCGAATTCCCGATGTAAGCTCGCATCAGATCTATGGGACCAGATCGACGATTGTGATCTCCTTTAGCACCGACGGTCCAGATCCGCCTTCGCATTTCGCGATTTCGCGACTTGGGCATAAAACCCCCTCTATGCTCCATATACTTGAAACCCGAATTCCTGATGTACGCTCGTGTCATATCTATGGGACCAGATCGACGGTTGTCATCTCCTTTAGCACCGACGGTCCAGATCCACCTTCGGATTTCGCGATTTCGAGACTTGGGCAGACAACCCCCTCCATGCTCCAAACTCCTGAAACCCGAATGCCTGAGATTCTCTCGCATCAGGTCAGTGGGACCAGAACAGCAGTCCAGATCACCTCGAGCTTCAATGGTCCAGATCCTCTCACTCTTGTCGCGACTTCGTGAATTTGGGAAGCAGCAGTCTCCGTGCTTCTGACTCCCGATTGTCGAAATTTCTGAATCAACTACCAACTTGTGCTCTTCTGCATTCGCTTATGAGTTTTTGATCATTTCTAACTTTGAGGAGAAGCTAAGTTGACGAAGGTGGAGCCATCCATCTGAGCAAGCTCCTCGCATTGGAGCCAAAGGGGAGAGCATCGGGACTACCTGGAATCATGGAGGATGATTTGTTGCATAGAACCAACCCCTGCATTGGCCAATCTGTCTGCAACTTTGTTTGCACTTCTCCGAATGTGAGACGGGGTTAGAGTTAGAGAGGGTCTAAGAAGAGCCTGGATGTTGTAAAGAGAACTAAGGAGGCGCCAGTTGGGTGTGATTTTCTCTGGATCTCGGCCATTCAGGATTTTTGTTGCCAGGTCTATTATGATTTTGGAGTCTCCTTGAATGATCAAGAACGTGAGGTTTTCATCTAGTGCTAATTGCACTCCTTTGATAAGACCCCAAAGCTCTGCGGAATTGTTGGTATTGTATCCGAGATTTTTAGCGATGAGGCTTTGAATTTGGCTGATGTTGTTTCTTATGACCGCACCATAGCCTGAGTGTCCTAGATTACCTTTTGAAGCGCCGTCAAATTTGACCTTGTGGAAGCCTTGCGGGAGGGGAGCCACTTAGAGGGACTAAGGGATTTTGAAGAAAGGGGGGGTTGTTGTGGAGAGGTAGAAAGTGAAAAAGAGAAGCCCCGGGCGTTGAGGAGCAAGACCTCACCTGGGTCATTTGGGAAGTCGTCCTTGGTCCATGAATGCAGCTAAAGAGTTTCCTAGAGATGCAGGAGGATTGCGTTCCAGAGAAGGGAGGGAGGAGAAAGCTGGGAGTGAAAGATTCTTTGGTTTCTCTCTTTCCATAGTTGTCAAACTATGAAGCCTGGTAAGAGTTGCTAGGTTCTGTTCAGGATAGAACTTTTGAAGGGACCGGAGCCCCAATCCCTGATGGTCCTTATGATGTTTTTAACTCGTCTAGTTTTTCTAAAGCACTGAGTGGCATGGTTCCAACTGCTCTCACCGAGTGGACATTTATTTAGGAGGTGCTCCATGGTTTCTGCATGGAGATGGCAGAGTTGGCAGATCGAGGGGCCGATGAAGCCTCATTTTTGAAGATTGTGCCAAGTTAAGATCTTGTTCTGAAGTAGAAGCCAGAGGAAAGTAGAGATTTTGGGCCAGAGTTTTGATTTCCATATTGTTGTCCAGATGCTATCTTTCTGAAGGTTATGGAGTTTCTCTTGAAGAGTGTATCCCTCTTTGAGAGTGAAGCTTCCATGAGGGGTGTTTCCCCATCTGAGAATGTCTTGGTATGTGCTTTTTCGGATTCGCCTTTGGGTTGTAACTTGTTTCCAGTGTTGCAGGTCACAGTCCATTGCCACTTGGAGTTCCTGATGAGTATATTTCCAGCTTCGCCTGGGAGAGTTGTTGGGGGTATCTGTCCACAAATCTGCCACTTTGAGAGTGGCTAGATCTTGAATGTGATTTTCGCAGGATTGTAGATTTTCGTCCAGTTGTAGGGGTGGCAATTGTTTCCATGAGTCCGTCCAAGATAGGGCATTCTGGCCATTGTGAACTTCCCAGAAGGCGTGTTCCTATATGAGTGGTCGGTTTTTCCAAGCCGCATTCTAGATGTTGGAGCCTTGGATTTCCCCCTGCATTCTTATGAGTTGATTTTGATGCGTGTTTGGGGCGTATTTGCATTTCTAGAGTTTTTTCCAGATCTTTGCTGGTGTTTTGAGCCATCTCCACCAAATTCTTACTCCCATGGTGTTGTTTAATTTTCCAGGGTCCCGAAGGCCCAGACCACCTGAGGATTTGAGCTTCCATACCTTGTCTCAACTAACAAGGGCCCGTTTTTTGTTCGGGGTGTGGCCATGTCATAGAAAGTTTCTTTGCAGATTCCTTATTTTCTTTATGACTGATTGGGGGGCATCTAGGGCTGAGAAGAGGTAAGTTGGGATGGATTGGACGACTGACTTTAAGAGAACCAGTCTGGTTGGAAGGTTGAGGGAGCGAAAGGTCCAGTTGCCGAGACAGTTGGTGATGGAGAGTAGGAGGGAGTCCCATGAGATGTTTTTGGTTGTTGAGTTGAAGAGAGGGAGTCCTAGGTAGCGAGAGGGCAGAGTGCAAACAAGGGTATTCAGAAGTTAAGAAAGGTGATGTTGGATTGCTACTGGAGTATTATAAAATAAGAGTTGTGATTTGGCCCGATTGAAGGTGGTGTCGAAGGCTTCGCTAAAGTCGGAGAGGATGGAACTTATTTTGGTTGCTTCTTGCACAGTGGGGGTGTTCATTAGCAATGTGTCATCGAGAAATTGGCTATGGGAGGCTTCCGGTTGTAATCCATGAAGGGGGAGGCCATGGAGGGATCGATTTTGAATTGAGGCCTTAATATAGCGATCTAGACCTTCAGCAATTATGACAAAAAGGAAATGGGAGAGAGGGTTGCCTTGTCTTATTCCTCTTGAAGGGGAGAAGGGTTGGGAGGGGACACCATTGACGAGGATCGAGAAAAAGGTTTAGGAAATGAGGTTCATTATCCAGGAGATCCAATCCTTGTTGAAACCAAAAGTCGATAGGAGAGTTTTCATGTATTGCCAGCTTAATTTGTCGAAAGCTTTTGAAAGGTCAAGTTTTAGAATCATACCTGAAGTGTGGGTGCTTTTGAGCGAGTGAATGATTTCATGGACAAGAATGATGTTGTCCATGATTTTCCTTCCTTAAACATATCTTGATTGCTCATTTGAGATGATGAAGGGGAGAATTGGTTTAAGTCTCAAAGATATGACCTTGGAGATGATTTTGTAGATCACATTGCAAAGAGTTATAGGTCTGGAGTTCTTTGGATTTGTGACCCTTTCTTCTTTGGGAATAAGAGTTAGGAAAGTGTTGTTTAGTGTTGGAAGACTTTTGCCTGAGCTGCAATTTTCCTCCACCGGTTGCCACACTTCCTCCCTTAACATAGGCCAGCAGGAGTGGAAGAAGTCTGTTGTGAAACCATCTGGACCTGGAGCTTTGCCTATGGGTAGCTCCTGAATGGCCTGATCCACTTCAGCTTGTGTTATTGGTGTCATGAGAGCCTCATTCTGTTCTTGGGTGATTATAGTTGGGATATTTTGGGTCACCCCCTCTATTGTTGAGGTGCGGTCCACATTGGGTTCTGAGAGGAGATCCTTGTAGAAATCTGTCAGTTCATGCGTTATTTCCTGATGAGTTAACAGGGCGTTGCCTTGCGGGTCATCCAGCTTTGTGATACGATTGATGAGACGTTTGTGGATCATGGAGCAGTGGAATAATTTGGTGTTTTTCTCTCCCTCATTGAGCCATTGAACCCAAGATTTATGTCTCCATAGGATCTCTTCCTGCTTGTGTCTTTCTTCTAGTTGCCTTTTGAGTTCATTCTCCTCCTGTTGTTGAGTGATTGTATATCCTGCCTGAATGATTTGTCCTTGAAGGTTCTCTAGTTTTTGTTCCAGCGTTTTCCTTTCCTGGAAAATGTTCCCAAAGACCTCTTTGTTCCATTCGCGTACCTATTGTTTGAAATATTTGATTTTTTGTTGGAAGTAATACATTTTTGTGCCTTTCTAAGTTTCTGCAATGCTCCACCAGTGACAGGCTAGCTCCTGGAAATCTGGATGGGAGAGCTAAAATTTCTCAAATCTAAAGGGTTTAAGCTTCAGGGTAGCAATAGTGTCAACCCAGAGCTGAACCGGCCAGTGGTCCGAGCCTGCCTTCAGGGGGATGTTGGACTCTGCTATGGGGCCTTCCAGAAGGAGAGTTTCTGAGATGAGGAAGCAATCAAGCATGCATGCTATTTGTTGGTGACCTAATATTTTGTTGGTCCAGGTGTAGGTGTCGTTACCATTCTCAATATCTACCAATCTGAGGTTTTCTATGACTTCCTGGAATTTTGCGTTGTCCTGCTCCAAGCATTTCCCCCCCCCTTGTTTCTCCTCCAGTGTGAGGATCATGTTGAAGTCGCCCCCTATTATCCATCACTTGCCTTCTGCTAAAGAACCTAGGTAAGCTAGGCTTTGAAGAAAGAGGTATTTGTCTTGATTGTTCTGCGGTCCATAGGCATTTGTGATCATTCCCTCCTTGTCTGAACCAATGGCTCTGTAGTGCGTTGTGATGGTGCATGGGGTGCAAAGGCCTTGATCAAGGATGACTATAGCAGGATTCCATAGGATGGCCAGGCCTCCTGAATCCCCTTTGGAGTCCGTTTGATAGGATTCACAGTTGCGTTGGCATCTTTTGATGATATCTTCTGCAGTTTGCCCTGCACATTTTGTCTCTTAAATCGGGAATATATCAGGGTCTTCTATTTTGATGCAGTTTCGAAGAATCCATTGTTTGGATCTTCCATTTAGGCCTCTGATATTCCAGGTGGGGATCTTCATAGTTAACAATTTAGTGGATGGGAAAAGGAGCTCTCTGAGAGCCTGTGGATATGTCCCGAGTTGATCATGTAATTTCCTACCTCCATTATTAGCTGATGAGCCGGTTTTTTGCCCCTTCGTTTGTTGTCTTTTGGTTGTTTTCTTGAATGTGGGTTTGGGTTTGTGCTGATCCCCAGCCTAGATGTAGCCCCTGCTGATGAGTCCAGAAATACTTTGTGAACTTTCCTGAGTTGGTCCTCTAGTAAGGTTTGGAGATCCTTCTTGTTGAGTGCTTCCTCTAACCTGTCTAGGTCGATTTCTGTTAGGTCCTGGTCATCCATTGCCATGGTTGTATCTTCCTCTCTTTCTAGTGATTTCCCTAAAGTTGGGTGAGTTTGTGCATCTGCTTGGTTTGTTGGGGTTTGATATTCTTGTGTCGGTTGGTCTTCCTTGTGCTTGTTGGGTTCTTTTCCTGCGGTCTTGTAGGGGTTTTCCACCTCTTCTGCCTTTGGGAGGCGGTTAAGGGCTTCAAATGAGTTATTATTTGGGTTCTTTCTTCCGTTGTTGGTTGTGGGCTTCTTATGCGCTTGTCTTCTTCGGTTTTGAACCTAAGTGAATCATTCCTTTGGTTTTTCTTCAACTTCCCTCTTGGGGTGGGCATTGAGAGGGCAATCTCTGAAAAGGTGTCCATGTTCATGGCATTTTCGACATCTGAAAGGGATGTGTTCATAGTCTATGGTTTGGGCCCATTCCTCATCTTAGTATTCTAAAGTAATTGTCTCTGACAGAGCTTTGGAGATGTTCATGTAGACACATATCCTAGCATAAGAGGTGTATTTTTTTTTCTCAATAGCTTCAGAAGATTTGACATATTTACCAAGGGTATTGCCTATGCCCAGTAAAATTTCCTCTAACCAAAACTCTTGGGGCAGGGAGTAGAGGTGAATCCATACCGGTGTGTATGCAAAGTCTTCATTTTCTGGGCAAAAGCGGTCTGTCCAGAAGCGTAGGTAGAGGCCAGTCGAGTTGTAGAAGTATGGTCCCCTTCAAAGATCTGGTCCTTTATCCAATGAGCTAGGTCCTTTTCTGAGAGCCAGAGACCTAGAAATTTTCCTATGAGGGCATGGTCTCGCATGCACTGTGTATGCTCCCCTATTCTAGTGGTTTTGATGACATACCTGGGTGCAATCGGGGCTTGAGGGATACATTTGTCGGGTATCCAGACCCGAGCTACTTTTGGATGCGAGGATTCAGCATCCGTGTTCAATTCCTTGCTTATGTCCATTTATTCATGCATATATTGATCGTGTAAGTGCAATGGCGGTTCAAAGGAAGGTCGGCGCGCTCGAGAGTTCTCCGGATCGTTGGCGGCAATATTTTGGTAGGAGGGGGCCTTCGCCCCCTCGTCAGTGCCCATACTTCTGAGTCGGTCAGTGTTGCAGGGCTGAGGCAATCAGTGCGTTCCGGGGGATTCAGAGAAGGTCAGGGCAGGCGAGAGTCGGGGGCATGAAGAAACCCTAAAGTTGCAGAGCCTGGGAGTCCCCGTCTCTCGTCTTTCCTCTCCCAATAAGATGGACCTTAATGTTAGAATCATAGTTTTAAAGAGAAAACTACCCTGTCATCCATAATCAAATCAAGCAAAATGTATGGTTGAAAGCTAAAAATGGACCTTAATGTTAGAATCATAGTTTTAAAGAGAAAACAAAAGATATACAACAACACCTTAAAACTTGAAACAAAATTCTTGTATAAATTTGACACAAAATTACCAAAGACAATCTGAATCAAGGAAGCACAGCGTTGAAAAATAACAAGCAATAAAACCCAAACAAACCTCAACTTACATGGGTTTCTAATTTCAGCGATCGACGTGGAAATTGCATATTCAAATGTTTTGGCAGCTTATATACCCCCTTTCCCATGCAAACTTACAGGTGTATTTCAATTGTGTATACCGACAAACATCAGTTCATATAAATTCAATTTGCCTGCAAATACATAAGAGACCTCGAAGAAATCCTTCTAGTAAAAAGATTGAGTGTTCAATACCCAGAAAACCAAATGAAGTGGGTGCATCCATGGGATATCCATCCCCCCAGTTTCAGTCGGTTGTTACCTGAATGCATTCGACCATATCCCTCCTTTGAAGGATGGTTCTTTTGCATTCTGGACCCCGACAAAGGCATGAGCTTTGCAGTGATCATTGCGACCAATTATGCCACCTAGGAGAGCCATGCCATTGTTGTCTTATGCATTGTTGATGGAGAAAGCCCAAGCACTTATGGCAGTATACATGGTGGGCATACTCACAGGATCAAGGCAATGGCGGCCTCAACTTCAAACAGAATCGAGGCAATGGTGGCCTCAACTTCATAATGGACATAGTTAGGCCTGTGACCTAATCCATTATAAATCGGATGTTAAAAAGCAAAGTTTTTTGGGCTTTCTAAATCATAATATGTCAAGAAAACTCAGAAACACTAATTTCTTGAAGATTTGCACAAGCTTCTGTGAGTGGGATGTGATCCTGAGATTGTTGATTGCTAAGAGTTTTATTGGGAATTTGACGCTTTGCATCGATGTTGCAAAAGTGTGACAATGGAGATATTACAAGGCGATGGAGAAAATATTTTGGGTTGAGAGGGCGATTAGTATTGTGTTCGAAGGAATTACTTTTGTAAAGCCTTGATCCGATAGCAATCTATGTACCATATGCCTTTGAAGATCTAAGTTTTCAGAGAATTTGTTACTGTGGACGGGTGGGTGTTGGTGTTGGTGTTGGTGTTATTCATTTGACAACACACATTCTCACATTCTATCGTGTTGAAGGACACATGGCTTCGCAATGTAGTAAAAAATTCATTCGAGCATGAATTTTTAACTAGCATCAAGTGGGTTTCATTACCAAGGGACGATCCATGGTTTTTGAATTGTTAAATTGCAATTTGAAAAATAAATTGATCAGATTGATTTTTTTTATTGGTTAAATCTAATTAGCATCTAGATTGATAAACTACCTCATAGTTTTTTCCAATTGAATTTTTTATTAAAGTAGAAGGAGATTACAAAACAAACAAAGAAATAAACCACCTCATAATTTCTTCCAATAGATTTTTTATTAGAGTGGACAGAGATTATAAAACAAACAAAAAGATAAACCACCTCATAGTTTCTTCCAATAGAATTTTTTAATAGAATCGAAGGATATTATAAAACAAACAAAAAAATTTATAAATTGTATTCATTAATACAAGTGTTTGTGTTATAATTCACGGAAGTATTGCTCTATATATTCACCAGAAATATAATAATTTACAAAACAGCAGAAGAAACATAGACATAGAGGACTGTTTACGCTGCAGCCATCAGTTGACTGGCAGATAGGTCGACCAGAGGATATATCCGATTGTACAAAGCAAACATAACAGCGGCTATCACCAAGCATAGCTGCGTGTGCTACAGCCACCAGTTGACATGGCAGTGGGTCACCAAGAGGTCGGATCCGAGAGTTACAAAACAGAGACCAATATAGAACCAAAATAGAGCAGTGAACAGTCAGATAGATATTCGGCCTGGGAGATCGCCAATGGGCCAGGGCCTGTATCAGGTCGATGTAAACCGAATCCAATATCCGATCTCCAAATAGTCATCCTCTTCAGATTTTGATTAAGATAGGGGGGACCTTCGTTGCCTTCCTCCCATCTGGAGAAAGTCAAGAAACCGGGGGACCAGTGTTTGTGTTATAAATAACATATGTTTGGAACTATGTGTATGTCATACAATACTTTCGCTCTTCCAAACCAAGGCACTTGACATAATGCATAAAAGGGATGAGAGGCAATGCATTAAAGTATGCCACATGTCTCAATGGTTTGGATTGCATTATCATAGAACTTCTATCCTACTTGAACATTTTAATATCTAGAAACTTATAAGAATCACTGCCAATTTATCTTTTGTTTATCACTGACCGAGATTGTGAAATGCTCGACACTATGATCTAAAGGAATCAATCAACCATTGCGCCAACAAGAATATGAAGTAACTAGTAATTGAATCAGAAATGGAAACGTTATCGTATTTTTTCAAAACAATTTTCAAATGAGATGTCCATTTTAGAAGAGCAATCGACTTGGGTCATGGACTCTCATTATTTCACCATCGTTGTTCAACAATCAAACAAGATTCAAAACCATAAACATACCAATAGACACCAATAGACTTATAAGCATACCATTGCACCCAGTGACAATAGGCATACCATTGCACTCAGTGACAACAAGAGTTAAGTATTGGTTAAATGAGGGGTAAGAATATCAAAGAAACATAACAGTGGACTCTTAAACAATCTGTTTATCTACATGAGGGGAAAGAATATGAAAACACATAAATAATACTTAAATTTGTCAAAATCATTTGGGAATAAGTTTCTTATTTTTCCTACAAAGATTTAATTCTAAGACTTAATTTGATCTATTAAATTTAATTCTAAGATTTAATTTGAATTATTATAATAAGATTAGAAGATTGTCTCTAAAACTAAATTATTGGTATTTGTATATCTACTCTTGAAATATAATCATTAAGTCAATTTAATCTTGAAGCTAAGGCAAATTACTTTTAAAAAAATTCTAAAAAAAATCTAAATTTTAATTTTTTTTCACTTCCATTTTCAATCAATTATATTTAAATTTTAAATTCTTTTCTCACTTCCATCTTCAATATTAAAATATATATATATATATATATATATATATATATATATATATATA
>ML782304.1:13510-29470 GCA_009831015.1 Picea engelmannii
AGGCCTCTCCCTTCATATGTGGCAGTTGTGAACGCCCCTCCACTTCTCGTTTAAAGATTTTCATAACCGCTAATTCACATATTTCCTGCTAATCTGGATTCACCGATGTATGTTCAAACAAGTTCTTTAAATATATTTAATACATATTAACAACCCAACCTTTATTGTTATTAAACTCTTAAGTTTCTAGGAAAATCTCTGCGTTATATTTCTCTTGAAAAGGTTTTCACATATATAATAGAGTGGGTGGGCTTATTTTCACTTATTTTCCTTTGTCGTTGATAGGGGTGAGTTTTGAGAAATCAATAGGCATAAATGGATCAATAGGTAGGGATGGCGTTTGTTTATTCACTAATAAGAATCTACCTTGATGGCCAGTTTTGGGGGTAGGATCTCGCAGGGACGGCTTCTAGATTTCGTGGTGGACATCTTGAGCAAAAAATCTTGGGCCGTTTTCTTCTTCCATTCTTTCTATTGTTCTCATGTTCAACCTTTTTTTGAGATAATGGAACATTCAAAATCAATTACTGGTTCCACCTTACCCCCTTCCAACCCACCCTAGAATAAAGCACCTAATGAGGGACGACTCGCTTAGTTGTTGGGTTGGGCCTACTCACTTCTTCATAACTTAGTTTCTAGTAGGTGAATTAGTCTTGTTAATTCCCACTCGCCCCTTCAGACTAGTTGATTGGGACAATGCAAGTAATAGTTAGTGTGGTAGATCGGTCTTATCCATACTTATCTCTCTTTCTCATCCTACCCCGGGAGCATAAAACCACTAAGGCAGGGGAAGCGGTTCACCGTGTTAATAAATAAGTGCATCCCTATCGTTTCTCGCATTGGTTGGACCTTGCTACATTCCACCCAAATCGTTCCATTCTTGTTTCCTATCAACTCATAATTTCCTTCTTATTCTCCATGCCCCCCATGGATTGACTCAGAACTGATGGGGTGGGGGGAATCCACATGCTTCCATACGACATATAATGCACTAACTTAGATTTCACAATGGGACTTCTTTTACTCCCACCCACCCAAATCATGTAGCATTACTTAAGGTCTATGCATTGAATTTGATTCATTAGCCAATAAACCAATGGGATAAGAATACTAAGAGTAGGAAGGTGGTGCGGCGAGGCAACATGGAATCAAATTGGTTACGAGTAGATAGAATAAGCAAGCTGGTTCGGTGCAGGTAAAGCAAGCTAACCGAGATGGTGATGGGGAAGCCGCTGGTGAGACTCAATCGACTGAATTTAGCTCTCGATCTGCCTCTACACCTGGGGGATCCGAATTTGGATCCATAATTAGCGTTGTGCCTAGATCCACTACTGGCCTTGGATTAAAACCTTCATCGAACGATTCAACAAATATATGGACATAAGGACGAGAACGTATCGATTGGTTACATACATAAATACATACATTTGTGGAACACACTTCCCATACACAACCCCAAAGTGGAATGGATTTACACAAAAAGATTGGTATTCTAGGCTACATAGAAAAGATTTAGTTTCATTATACCCTGTGGCACGCACCTATCATCTGCTTATTCCCTCCCCACAATAGGCACCATAATAAAGCAAAAAGGCCCTGCCCTAGTCTACTACCCTACTAACTACTACAATATTGTTACAAAGCCTTACAACTCAGTCTACCTACACACACTCTCTGTTACTATGTCAGAACTAAATCTTATACTTATGCTTTTATGGCTCTAGCTTCTGTATATTTGGGAACACATCCAAATATCAGAACACCATGTGCATTTTACACCATAGGAGACTAAATCCTGGAAATTCAGTAACACTCTATTGAACAAGTGGGAGCACCATGCTACACTCCTTTGAACTTGTGCAGGCAAATTCTACTGCTAGATAAGGATTTATAACATCACTCGCCTCTAGGTAGGAAGGAAGAAAGGATAGTAACCTATCAAGGAAAGAATCATGAGACGGTCTCTCGTATGCTACCCTTGCTTCCTTTGCATCATCCTTTTTCTTTGTGCCTGCCTCTGCCTTCACTTCTTTCTTTGAAACTGCTAGCTTTGATGATGGATCTCAAAATGGATCTACTGCATATGCTTACTTTATATATATGTATATAGTCCAATGATGGAGCTACGCGAAGGGGCAAGGACCAGCGAGAGTGCCCCATGTAAGCACGAGATGACAAGAACCAGGCTCATCATAGTCACCCATAGTGCTTACACTATTGTGGAATACAGGAACATAGACCATTACGTAGACAGTAACCCACAACGGGAAGGACAAGATTAGTTCTGGTCCCAGGTGAAGATCCAATTCCAGGCGCAGATTCAATGCCCATTTAAGTTTACTACCCCAATAAAGAGGAAAGGATTCCTAGCCCCTAATAGTTCCAATTCCCTTGTTGTTGAACCCATTGATCCAGATATAGATTATGTGCCCAATACAATAGCTAATCCATTTGGGGATCCAGAGAATATAGATTCAGAGTTAGAAGTAGGTTACCTGGTTTTAGTGGTTAAGGTAGTAGTATTCAAGGTTGCAGTATATAAGGTCGTAGATCCAAATCCATAACGATTCAAGGAGAAAAGATAATACTTCATCATAGAAGGTAGTAATTGCTTTATTTTCCTTGGTATCGTTATCATGGACTTCATTCACACTATCCTGGGAATCTCACATCTACTTTCTCACCTATTATTTTGTTGTTTTGGCTTGGTCATCTTGCACTTTCCAGTGGTTCTCCTACTCGTAGGCGTGTTCAAACACATTTCACAAGGACTCACTTTTTATGTTCTGCTTCTCCATTTGATCTTTCAATTGTAGATTTTGGGCTTGCATCTCCTCTAAATACCAGTCCCCATTTATTATTCACGAGTGCAAATACCCTATCAAATTCATAAAAAGTTTATCCAATCTGGTTAATTGCACCTTCTACAGGTCAATGATATTCTGTGTACAAACCTTGTCCCCTTGTTTGAACTCTGTATATGCATGCACCTGTGGAGGTATCTTTAAAGGCTTATCCCTTCCCACAATCTAACCAATTTATTCTTCTATGTATTTCTGGTTGATGGTGAATAAAAATGAAAAACCAAAGCTCATTTCATGTAGAGTTGCAACTAGATGATAGACACCTCCTGGAGTCAGTTGATGGATTAGCGGCCCTAGCACTAAGTTGACCTTCTTTCTTATGAGCTTATTTATAGGATAGGACTACATATACTCATCTAGGATGGCCTCTTGATTGGACTCACTCATGAGTGTAACCTCGCAAAACTTTTTCCCAGGAAGGAAATTAGGTTTTGGGCCTACAACTTGTAACAACCCTAATTAATTATTTAATTATCATGGTTGTTAAATTTAATTTAATTAATTATTAAAATAAATTCAATGAGTATTTTATTAGAATATTATTAAAATGATAAGTGAAGTAATTAATGGGGGGGATAAGGTTGTTGAGGAATTAATGGGGGGATAAGGTAGTTGGGGAATTGAATGAGGGAGAGGGATTCGAGGGAGGAGGATAAGGAAGAGGGGAGAGGACTTGGAGAGGGTTATTTGTTTTTTTTTGAGGAGAAATTGGGGGAATAAGGAGGAAGAAATTCTAAATGGAGGAGGATATTAGAGAACAAATTGTTTTTTTTTGGGAACTCTCACACGGATAGTGCTGTTGCTGGGAATTTTGGGCTCAGGGGCTAGGAAACCGCAAGGATTCCTGGAGCTAGGGATCCAGAGAGGATGTTCCTATTTGGCTGGGAGGTTAATATTCAGTTTGGGGAAGTTTGGGCAAATCAAGGAAAACCAGAAAATGGGCTAAATCAACTAATCTACAGGTTGAGGTACATATTTAATGCATTTTACTAGTTGATATGTTGTTATTATGCTACTGCTATTATGTTGTTGATTATTATTCTGTTGTTGTTATACTTCCTGGTATAAAGAAAATCATGAAAGGAAAACCTTGAACTAAATTGAAATTATTTCAGTAGAAGATTAATAGATATTTATTTATTTTGAGGATTTGTATGGAAAGCCTTACAAATGGTATCAGAGCCCAGTTTCAAAACTGAAACCTGGGCTTGACCACCCACATAACTGTACAATCTGTTCCAAAACCCTAACCTACAGCCTAGAAACCCTTTATTTACAGGCCATAAAACCTATGAAGACTACCCAAACAGTCTTGAAAACTCAAACAAACAGTCTTGCTTGTAGACTGTTTGCAGATTCCTAAAGGAGCTTTCCAAGTCCAAATTCTAACTAATAAAGAAACGAGGAGAAATTCTAAAATCATGTACTTCAGTTTGACAAAACTAAAATCTGTTTCTATATGTTTAACTTGTTGTTGCATGATGACCTGCATAAGCTGTAAAAATAATAATAATAAATAATAATAAAAAACAAAATAATATATACAAAAAAAATTTTACAAATAAAATAAACAAAAAAAAGGGCAATTCTACCAAGAACCGAGCACTAAGGAAATACAAAGTTAGCGCACACTCGCATAAGACGCTAAGGAAAAATCCCATGGGTCAAGAATGGTGCATAACACATCATCGAACCCTAATCTCTGTGGAACCAAGGGCGTAATCATCCAACCAATACCACAACTTATGCCACCACAAGTCGACACCCAAACTCAGCCAATGAGGAGTGTTCCTTTTCTGCAACATTTAAACAAAGAGCTAAGGGTGAAGCCACGAAGGATCGTGGTAAGTGCACCAAGCACCCAAGACCAGAATCCAAGCTTGAGGTTGAGTCACAGGAAACATCCATATGGTAAACCGAGCACGAAGACCAACCGTCCAAGCACCCAAGCCACAATGGGATTGCACATCCACCAGGCAAAGGAAAGTGCCCAAGCCTGAGTCCAAATGTGAAGCACCAAGAAAAGTACCTAGAGGGAAGGCCACGACTCCACAACTTGTGCACAACCTGTCCACGTAACAACACATAGACCAAAAAGATTAGGCTACGCACCCAATCTCCAAGCATACAATCGAGAACTAAGTCATAAGGCCAGAATCGAGAGCCAAGGCACGATAATAATGCCCACATAAGGCCTTACAAATTAGGTCGAGCTTGGATTTATACCCATCACACCAAGCCAGTGCTTGCACCAAGTGTCAAAGTCCACGAACCAATCCTAACCCAAGCCAAAACAATGCCCGAGTCACCAAGCGCGGGTCACAAGGAAGAATCCCACAAGCCAAATTAACGCTCAAGATCAAGCGCACATAAGGTCATGAGGAAAGAGCCCGCAAGGGAATAAAGGCCATGTAGGACACCGTTGAGTTGGGAAAGGTTGGAAGATCGAGTGACAGTTGGGCCAAAATTGGCTCAGGAGATGGAGGAACAAGTGAATCAAATTAGGAAGCGACTAAAGGAAGCACATGATAGACATAAAATTTATGTTGATGCACATAGGACTGACCGAAGTTATAAAGTGGGAGATCAAGTTTTCATTTGTATCAGGCCTAATAAGAGTACCATTTGGTTCGGGAAGGGGACAAAGTTGTCGCCTCGATTTATAGGACCATTCAAAATACAAGAGAGAATTGGACCCATTGCCTATCGTCTTGTACTGCCACCCCACTTAAATAAAACTCATAATGTTTTTCATGTATATGTTCTATGTCATTATATTGCTGATAAATCTCATAAACTGAATTGGAAGGAATTGCAGGTATCGAACGCGAGAACCCTCTTGGTCGAGCCGTTACGCATATTCGACCGTAGGGTCCGACAACTCAGGAACTGTCTGGTAGACCAAGTTAAGGTCCAACGAGACAAGTATAGCCCAAGATCTGCTACTTTGGAGGATGCAAAGACCATATGTAGAGATCACCCCACACTTTTTTGACCACCTTGGGAATATGTTTTTCAAAGGTTGGGTGTATGTAATGCCACCCTTTGACTTAGATAGCTAGAATTACTTAATGCCTAATCATATTTTATTTTCTATTAATTGTGAAGCTATTATTGATACACTTGAAATTTTAAGACATATGGACCTATGTGAATGTCAATTCTATGAATGTTTATCGTTATTTGAATTATGATGGATATTATGCAATCTATTTCTAACTTGAAAATTTTGACATTTAAAATTGTTGGTACATGGATATCAAATTGAGGATATGATTAAATGCATTTACTTGATGATAATGCATAGATATGTATGAGTTTGTGTTATAGACTAATCTGTAGGTCAATGGGCTATGAAATAGCCAAAGGATACTGATAATGAAAGGTTGATTTCATGAACATCAACTGAGAAACAATATGGTATGAATCTTTGTATGTGAAATTATGTTGGTTCAAATGCATTGCTATGATATGTGGACAAGTGCAGGTTTTTCAGGTGGTGAGATTGCCTAAAAATGAATATACGATGACAACATTCCCAACAATACAGTTCCACTGTATGTCCCATGGTAGGGTGTTGACCCTAGTTCTATTAGGAGGGGTGGAGGCATTTCCTACTGTTTATCCTTTGAAACCTGAAGTCATGGGAGGACGGTGTTAGCTCACGCTCCCCTATACGTGTGATGATGACTATCAGTTGTCTGCTCGGGAAGCTTGGTTAATAGAGTTTACACTTCCGCTTATGGGTTCTAATTAGAGTTAGGTCAATATAGTTGACGCTCCAAGATAGTCCAACAGAGGAAGGATAGGGATGGAAGATGGAAGTAAGTTAGGGAGTAAAGATGAATAGAAGTAGTTGAGAGTGTGTGGGGATTTCGCCTCATAGTAGAATTTATTGTTTTCTGCTTTTTGAAAAAATATGTATATATGTATATTTATAATTGCTTAACTGAACTACAATTATCTAAATGAATGTTGTTTGTGCTAAATTATTATAATTGAGGGATTTTGCAAACATTTTAAATGGTTTACTATATTTTTATGAAATGAATGGTCTTGTTGATTAGATTGGATGCATACAAGAATTACTATAGGTGTGATAATTATTGTCATTAGTACATGTGTGAGTCTTGTATGTGCTAGCTACACATGCATTCATTGCACATCTATACTAGTATGTATAAGCGTTTTTAAATTGATGATGTTGTTTATTTGATATAGATGTATGAACCATGTGTCATTACCCTTGTATTGTAAATTACTCTAACTTCGAGATGAAGTTTCTTGAAGAGAGGGTGTATGTAACAACATTAATTAATTATTTAATTATCATGGTTGTTAAATTAAATTAAATTAATTATTAAAATAAATTCATTGAGTCTTTTATTATAATATTATTAAATTGGTAGGTGAAGTAATTAATGGGGGGATAAGGTTGTTGAGGAATTAATGGGGGGATAAGACAATTGGGGAATTGAATGAGGAAGAGGGATTTGAGGGAGGAGGATAAGGAAGAGGGGATAAGACTTGGAGAGGGGTCTTTGTTTTTTGTGTGTGGAGAAAATGGGAGAAGAAGGAGGAAGAAATTCTAAAAGGAGGAGGAGATTAGAGAACATAGTGTTTTTTTTTTTGGAACTCTCAGAGGGACACTACTGTTGCTGGGAATTTTGGGCTCGTGAGCCAGGAAACCGCAAGGATTCCTAGAGCTAGCGAGCCAGAGAGGCTATTCCTATTTGGCTGGGAGGTTAATATTTAGTTTGGGGCAGTTTGGTCAAAGCAAGGATAATCAGAAAATGGGCTAAATCAACTAATCTACAGGTTGATGTATGTATTTTATGCATTTTACTAGTTGATCTGTTGTTATTATGTTGTTGTTATTATGATGTTGTTGATTATTATGTTTTTGTTGCTATACTTCCTGGTATAAAGAAAATCATGAAAGGAAAACCTTTAACTAAATTGAATTTATTTCAATGGAAGATTAGTAGATATTTATTTATTTTGAGGCTCTGTATGGAAGGCCTTACACAACTCATTGATATCTTGCACCATTGTTGTATCCTTATCTACTAGACTTCCCGAAATTGGTGTAAATATTCTCTTTCTACTCTACGGGGTTGAAAGGGGTATTTGAATATTCACCTCATCGATAGTTAATCTCGTGTAAGTCTCCTTTAGCAAGATCTATTCTTTGGACAAGTTAATCTACGAGGTGTCCAACCATAATTCCATCATCCAGTCGATGCCCTATCCTTCTATCACTCTTCCAAAATCATCGGGATCTGAATCCCCCAATGGTAACCGGTACAACAAAAACTATGGAGGAATTGTGTGGAGGGGTTTTCAATAACCCTCTTGGTCACAGAGACCCGATGAGGTATGTCGAGGTACTTAGCTATCATCAGTTCCACTGTCCTATGACCTACTATTGGAGAAATTGGTGCAATAGAAATGGTGAGGACTTCATTTGCCAAACTTCTTTGCTGGAGGGAATCCTAGACTTTTGTTGTGTCTATTGAAATATTTCCAAGGGTGAGGTAGTGAATTTGTGGATCATTCTTCTATGGGATGCACCTATAGTCATAAATGGAATTAGGAGAGACATTCTTGTCTTGATGTTAAGATCCATCATTTCGGTGTAGACCCACCATTCTATTTTAGTGAAGACCCATCACACCATTGATGTTAAGACCCACCATTTCGGTTAAGACCCACCATTGTTGTATAGATTGCTTGAATTATTATCTATGCTTGCTACATAGATTGCTTGAATTATTATCTATGCTTGCTACATAGAGGCTTTAATTCTTATTTATGCTTGCTACATTTATTGCTTTAATTCTTATTAATGCTTGCTACATCGACGTAAGCGCTGGATATGTTGTTCTCCGAAGGCCGAGCTTGACGATCAAACAATGATATACATGATCAAGTGCCCTCTACAGGAAAGGAAGAACCTCAATCCTTGCTTCTTTAGAACTCACAATGCTGGTAGGTCTATCGAAGGTGCTTGGTCATGCGAGGTGTGGTGTAGGTGCGAGGTGATACGTTGGTAGGTGCGAGAGTGCGAGGTGATACTATGTCTAGACAAGCCCAATAAATAAATATATCCAATAAATGTGGTGTAGATGCTTATAGGTAGGATTCATAGTTCGAGTACAAGCACTTTCAGTCAGCATAGTCTAAATGTTCTACCTTTTGGCGGTTATTCGACAATGTTTTTCGTTTGATTTTTCCCGAAATCCGGTAAGGAATGGTTGGATCTGCAGATTTGAGTGGCTAAGTTTGTATAATCCAAGTGGCTCAGGGGGTTTTCAGCACACTGAATCCATTTGTACATTTAGAAATGCAATTTAAGCAACATAAAATAATGATTTTGTCTTGATTTACATCGCCATATTCTGACCAAAAACCCAAAAGGTAGAACGTTTTGTCAATGCCCTTTCAGTGTAATTACTCTATCTATGAAGGGATACGAAAGACTCTTCTTACTCTCACTAGAGAAAGAAGGACATGACTACTCAGTCTAAAAGTCAGTCATATTGTCCTTTCCTTTCAGCCCAAGAAAGAACTCCTTGTAGGCACATAGCCCCCCGTATAGCTTCCCCTAACAGTGATGGTTCAGAGTTCGAGTACAGACACTGTAATTCCAATTACTCTAGCTATGAAAGGATGGCGATCAATAACCAGCCTGCTGCGCAGGATTTAATGCTACGATAGGTGGTATATACACTGTCGGATATATCCTAACATATATACCAAGACAATCCGACGGTATATATACCATCCTCTGCAGAATTAAAGCATGCACAACAGGCTGGTTATTGATCGCCATGAAATGATACAGGCCTTTGTCCTTTTCAGTATTTATCTAAATATCTAACTAGCTACGGGCCTTCTGTTACGTTGTATTGTCCTTTCAGTCTATCTATCTAGGCTTGGTAGAACTCACAATGCTGCTTCTGGTAGGCGAACTGATAACATCCGAATTGAATTTAGGTAGGCGAATTGAACTTTCCTCTTGGTAGGCGTAAATGACTATTAAGGTAGGAATAGAAGAGTAGGTTTGGTAGGCGAATTGAACCTTTCCTCAATGACTGTGTAGAAGCGCATCAAGGTGTAAAAACGTGTGTAGAAGCGCTTTCTCCTGCCCGATCAAAATATCCATCCAGTCAAGCTCGCCCTTACAGGAAGGATTCATAGCACGAGTTATTGGCCTTTCAGTTCATTGACTCTATCTATAAAGGGTAACGTCCGATGACAGACCATTATTTCTTTCCTGCTGCTACGGGACTGGAATATTTTCAATTGGATCGACTTTACTTGTGATATTCGATCAACAGAATCCATTAGTGGATCTCGATCTCGATAAACAGAATCCATTGCTGTGCTTGCTTTGCTTCTGGTTCTCCATCAATATACTTTTTCACGGGGTACGCCTCCCCCACCTTTGCTTTCTCTGTCTCTGCTTCCATCCCAGCTTCATATGTTTTTGACCTAGTTCCTGCATTTATCTTTGCCTCTTCCTATGCTGCTGCTTTTACTAGGTAAACTAGATAATATGCACCTAGAGGACCCGAAACACCAGGGTAAGGGCATGGCTCCTTTTTATGGCTACCGGTATTAGGTAGGGGCATATTCAGTATGTGGGATTTTCTCCATATACCCTTTATTATGTGGGTTATACACCCTTAGAAGGTTCAAATGATCATGTGATTTCAAACCTAAAAAATGTCCTAAAACAACAACAACAACATTGTTTTGTCAATTGGTATAAAGAAAGTTGCTTCACACCCAATAGAAAATCGTTCTCCAAAAATTGATCATCTCACTTCAAAATCCATGGGACATCACCTTCTTTAAAAGATCACGAAGAATCGACGTCCCCTATACTTACTTTTGTTGGATAATGTTGGTTTTCAATAAAAAAAACAACATTGTTTTGTCAATTGGTATAAAGAAAGTGCCTTCACACCCAATAGAAAATCATTCTCCAAAGATTGATCATCTTTCTTCAA
Organism: Picea engelmannii; assembly: GCA_009831015.1. Lineage (NCBI taxonomy): Eukaryota > Viridiplantae > Streptophyta > Pinopsida > Pinales > Pinaceae > Picea > Picea engelmannii. The sequence goes on from ML782304.1 coordinate 24,393, forward strand.
AATCCATGGGACACCATCTTCTTTAGAAGACCACAAGGAATCGAAGTCCCCTATACTTACTTTTGTTGGATAATGTTGGTTTTCAATATTCGAAGCAATAAGATCTATCCTAACACCTAATTTGTCATTTTTTTCACTCATGTGTACCTCCATAAAGAAGATCAAATATTTTTTAATATATTCATAGGATCTATTAAGTGAGAAATATTGAGATCCTCAAAATATGGAAGCTCATAAAACATAGATTTTTTTTTCATCCCAGAGAAATTTTCTCAACATAGGTGTCAAAAAATTTAGGATCATTGAATATAAGTTCTCCATTTGAATCAAATAATTGTACAATTTCCTTCCCCATCTTTTTTTTCATATTCCTTAAGCCAATCTAATTGTGTCATTGTTTTTGGTCCCCTAGTTTTCTTTATTTTACCATTGAAAGTAAACATTTATCTTCTATAAATGTGGCTTTATGGGATAAATACCTTTGAGTCATTGTGCATCGTCTTACATGGGTCATTAGACCACCTAACCTTTATGGAAGCTCCGCAACATTTACATCCATGATACCCTTTTGTTACCAAACATGTGATGTTGTTGTATACAAAATACATTAACACTAAAGAAAACGGTTGCACCAAATCAAGTATGTCAAATAATGTAATGAATATAAACAAATAAATCAACATGCTTATTATAGAAAACTTGTAGTCCTAGATAATCATGTGCGGTGTACACAATGTGCCATGCAACGTAAAATACATCTCTATCGATATGGGACTTGATACATCATAAAAATGTATCCCTTCTCATACTTTCTTCAATTCATCGATGAATGGCAGGAGGTAGACATCCATTTTCTTCACTTGTTTTGCACTAGGAACTACAAGAGCCAACATGATATGTTCAATCCTAAGAAACAACCATGTTGATATATTTTTATTTATCACCACCATTGGCCAAAAAAAATAGTTGGTTTTTTGAAGGGAGTACATGTTAATTCCATCAATGACTATGCTTAATTGAAGGATTTGTAGTTCATCCTTGAATTCATTGTTCCATGTATCCTCTATATGTGTTACCATACATTGATTTCAAGATATGTAGTAACATTTTTGTCTCGGGTTTGATAGACCTTGACCCATGTCCAAAAACATGTGTGGTGGAACAAAATTTTGTTGGGCCCTCCGTTTTTGGAAACACCAAAGTTTTGATAAAAGCATTGCATGCTAGATGTGAAATGGAAAGTAGTAGAAATCATCTAGAAGAATGGAAAGATAACTAAAGTGTAACAAAACAAAGACAACATAAATCACCATGCGCTAGCTACACGAGCAGTTAGAAATTTTTTAGGAGCACCACATTCCAATAGAAAAGCTGGGAAGAAAGAAAAATCGGGAATCCAAGAAGCGACTAAGTAAAAAGTATAAGGAAGAGAGAAACGCGATGAAAAAAGGGCTAATGGACAAATGATATCAATGAAATCAAAAGTATGAAGGTCAATGTAGCTCATGAGAGAGAGAGAGAGAGAGAGAGAGAGAGAGAGAGAGAGAGTCTATATTGATGTTAAAATTGGGAGCATGAGTCACAATGTTATGTTATAATAAGAATTTTAGGAGTTACCATGCTTGCACATAAGGGTTTTTGAGTTTGTAATGGGTTATGGGACTAGTTTTCCTTGTGAAAGATATGGTAGCTGAGATATATTTCATTGTATGAAAACTTAGTACTGATGATAATAGAAATATTGTTGGGCCCTAAAAATTATCTGTTTATTGACTTATCATGATGTGGATGAATCTGTACTGGTAAAAAATTTCTTTTATCTAGTCTGTTTATTAATTAATCATTGTTTATTTATGTTGGTGATATCTACTATATGGATCAACTAGTAGTTAGATAATTCCAATGTTGTGTTATCTTCAACTTTCTCTACCACGCCCGTCTCGTCTGCACTTCGAGTGAGACCTCCTTCCCTTGTGGAAGGTTGAATATGCCAACACTGCTAGACTACAACGATATCTTTTGTTGGTAACCTACGAGAACCCTGGTCTCAATTTTTCTCCAAAAAATGGTTCTATTGCTGGGATCCAAGCTTTAAAGTGAGTCTTTAGAGGATGCCTCGTGGGATATTCAAATCTAATGTTGAGAATTGGTGGGAAAGACGATGTGATGAGTTTACACAACAAGAATACAAGTTACGACACAAAATATTGAGGGTTGTGAAGAGCACTATATTTTATTCGAAACCTACGAGTGACCAGTACGAGATCTTTTGTATTTTATTCCCTAAAGAGGTATTTCAGTGGCTAGAGAAGTTGCAAGAAGCACCAGAATATAAATATCGATTCAAGAGAAGATATAAGTGGACCATTGAGAATTTAACAACTCTTCATCGGTTGGACCATCATATCTCTCATGTTGTAGACTTATGGGTGCATGCTACATTGGAAGGATATATTATCATTTTTTTGTGAAGAATCATGAATATTTTTCGAAAGAAAAAGTTGTATTCCACGAAGGATCTAGAGGAAGATTGTTGCGGGAAATCCCTCTATGGATCAACATTTTGCTAGTGGAAGAAGTGATGCTACATGTTCCTTTAGTTTAAATGGAAGCGTAAACCCCTGCATTCGGGGGGGAGGTGATTCACGGTAGGATCATGAGCCAATAAAGAAGGAGTTTCTGGAGATGAGGTGCCAAAGAGAGAATACTGCAAGAAATGAACTATCTCTAAGGATGGTTGCGGTTTCTAAAAAGAGGTGGAGAAACCATATGAGAAAGGAAATGAAGAGACTTGATCAATCACAGAAGGAGATTGATTGTGACAATAGTCTAAGAAAATAATTAGAGAAATTGTGAGAGTTGTAGAGACGCGAAAGGCTAGCCAACAGATGGTTGAAGGAGAAATCTGGTGAGAGAGGTGAAGATTTTGCAGGAGGCAGACAAGAGAAGGGAACCTTAGGAGAGATATATTAATAAGTAAATATAGACGCCACCACTGAAGAAGAATACTCAGCCAAGACCTCAGAGGGAGCTGGGAGAAATGGAACCTACAATGCTAGAAAATGCGAGACTACATAACGAGGTAGACATAACCTTTCAAGAAAATGTGACCCCCTCGATCAAATATCTTCACTCTGTAGGTGAAGGCCCCAGCCTTGAGTCACCTTTTCCCTCAGTGTCATCTGAAAATTTAGTAATCTCTAAAATCAATATTTTTTTAGTTTTTTCTGTTTCTAACCCTTCTAGTCACAACTACATTTGTACCCAAAATCCGACAGCTAATTTGTCTGAAATTCGACAGTTACGCGTCTAAAATTCGACAGAATTATTTTTGTTTAAGTGTTGGTGGGACTTGGTTGGTTAGTCGACACAGAATAACAACAGTCGATTATCCAACTTCCATGACCATCGATCATCCTACCCCTATAGTTGTCGGATATATGACTTCCACAGTCATCAGATCAGTGGATGGGTCGTCGATCATCCTTCCCCATAGAGGTTGGATATCTGACTCCATATGGGCGACAGACCTATGGCGTGGCCACCAGACACAAAATTCATGGATTCAGATCATCATGTCCTTGTGGCCGTTGGATATCCAAGTCCATAAGGCACTATACCTATGGCGTTGTTGTCGAACACAAACTTCAATGGGGTTGGATATCCAACAAAACTATATTATTTTTAAAAATAAATTAAAAACAAATTTGGACTCCCCAAAAATTTCTTTCAAGTCTCATATCATTATTTTCACCATTCACTCTGTAATTACCCTGGTATGTAAGTACATGAGTAATACTTTGACGACTGGTGTACTCCATAATTCCATAAAATGTATCACTATTCTTTACTGCAAGGAAATGGTTGCCACATACATCAACTTCAAATATAACCACTACAAACTAATAAAAGGAGATAGAGATACACACATCAAAGTGTGCATATAGAACTTATATCCTGTTAAGTCCTAATATTGGCTCATTACCCCTTAATTGGGGCATATTATATTAGTAATGTTATTTTATTTATGTCAGCTTTAGGCCATTAGTTGTAATTATACCTCCTAGTCTCCTATATATACCAAGGAGACATTTTCATTTTGAATCATCTTGTACTTGAACATTTAAGTGGGATAAAAGGAGGTTGCCCCCTCGAAGAGGTTTATTATCTGAAATTATCTCTTTTTCAAGGCGTTGAGTACTTTTCTGAGGTTTTTCTATGCTATATTGATATTTGGTTCCTAACATATGGTATCAGAACTCAAGGTCTTGGGGTTTTGCTGCTACATCTGAGACACCTTGGAATTTTCGCTATAACTTTTTTCCTACAAAGTTTCAGAAGGAACGTCTTGGAGGATATTTAGTAGATGGATGAAGGTACATTGGGTTCAAAATTCATCTATTGAGGCCTTATACTTTCGGATATACAGCCTGTACAAGATAGGGTTCTGGAATCATCCTAAACAGAGTCATTGCGGAATTTTCGCTATAAAAACTTTTATTTAATGTTTCAGACCCTGAAATCCAAAGGTATCTGTGGTAAAAATTTAAGCTTCTGGGTCATCTTAATTTTGTAGATACATCCTGTGTAAGATAGGGTATCTGACTAGTTCTATTGACTAGTCTCAAGAAGGTGTTCCAGGTAAAACAATCATAACCTCTTCCTAGAGTATCCAAATTGAGTGGGACTGGTTTCATTGGATTGTGGATAGTCTGTAGTATTTCTGGTGCGAGTTTCATAATTTTACATCAATTATTTTGTGCGGGGCACGCTATACAAGTGAGATCTCCTGGAAAGGCCAAAAAACAGCAAGTTGTGGGGAAGTTACCGTAAATTCCACTTGGCACATACAATTTTGATCAGACCTATGGCATTGCAGAGAAGAAATATTAGAGAACTACATAAAATAAAGTTTCATACCTATAAGGGCCAAAACTTGGGAGATACAATAGAATAAATATTATCTAGCAGAACCACCTCAAAATCAAGGTTCAAAAGTGATACTTGGCCAACATGCCACCAAAAAAGGGAACTTCTACACCAAATAAGCCTCCATAAAATCCTACTTGGACTCTTGA
>ML782304.1:34754-65286 GCA_009831015.1 Picea engelmannii
ACATTTTCATTTTGAATCATCTTGTACTTGAACATTTAAGTGGGGTAAAAGGAGGTTGCCCCCTCGAAGAGGCTTATTATCTGAAATTATCTCTTTTTCAAGGCGTTGAGTACTTTTCTAAGGTTTTTCTATGCTATATTGATATTTGGTTCTTAACATATCCCCATTTCCTTAGAGATTTTAATTGGAATTTGATCAAGGCTCTCCATATTCTCACCTCTTTTTAATTCAAATATTGGATGCCAATATTGGACATGTGGTATGTTGCTGAGTCCCGCCCTCTCTCTATATATTCATTCTACTTTAATATTAGATGTTGATGAATGTGTAGCAGGAACTTACTTAGAATTTGAGCAAGGTCATGATGGACAATAAGGACAAATTTAAATGCGAGTTTGAGAACCATTAAGAGTAATTTTTCTAAGGGTTGTTTCAGAGAAACAAAGAATAACATATTTCTGATATTGGTTGTACAGTAGGATTACTATGACTAGAATTCAATTTTTGCCTCTATAATGTCAAAAAGTGGACATGCATTTCCCTACTCTTAACATCTACTCTCTACCAATGAGAATAGAAATCCAAAGAACAATGTTTACTTTTTATTTTCTAGTTATTACCTCCTTTTTTAATCTTCTTATTGTAAATTCTAAATCTTTAAAACGTATTGGGAACCTAAATTTATTTCTCAAGTTACTCCACTTTCCAAGCTATTTGAGAATGGGCCAATGCATATACCAGTGGGGCATGGTAGGGCCTGCCCTATTCATAGGGCATGCATTCATGGACTAATGGTAGCCAACTAAATAATAAATTACAATATTAGCAATGAATATAAAGCTTAAAAAACAAAATTATACACATAAAAAAGTGATCTACATCACACAAAAATTAGCGTTGTACATGATAATCTAGTTTATAATATATAACAAACAACATAAAAACCAAAAATAGAAATATCTTATTAGGGAAATAAAAGTTATCAAAGAAATTTGATATGTTTTACCTTGAGAAACTCCTTTGCTTCCTCCCTTCAAATCTCCTTTATTTGTTCCTTTTCACTTTCCCTTTCTAAGTTTTCCCTTATGTGAAGGTTTGGCTAGTGACACCTTAAATTTCACCTATATGACAATCAAAATATTAAACAAGTTCCAACTTAAATTGCAAAAATCTCCATATGTTGTTTAGTAATTTTTCTTAGAGCAAGGGCAATAATAATAACAAACCTTTGAATCTCTATCAATTAGTTCATCATCCTTGTTGAATGCCTCAATACATGCAACAATAACTTCAACACATGATATATACATATAAAATCAATATAAGATTCAACATTTACAAACAAGACATGCAACTTCATTCTCATGCTCCAAATAAGGTTATAATTTCAAGAGATACCAAGGAAGCAATATTGAAGGGAGAAATCCACCATCCACCATCAACCTCATGTTCCACATCCATTAGTCTAATACATCATTTTTAGCCTTATATAGATTCATACAAGAAGCTACAAAATTATACACATATAGGCATGCAAATCCTAGATGACCTATAGGGAGCTCTAGGAGACATATTCATCATAAAGGTCACATATTGTCCAAATCAAGCAAATGGGTTTACTACAGGAGATAAACACAACTCAATATCCCAAATCCACATGATGCTCACCAAGAATATGGATTCAATAGAAAAAATATGGCTATTGGATGGAGACATGTTGGCCCTTGGTTATGTAAGGAAGCAAATATTAAGGAATAAAGGCAAAGTACGAAGTGTGCGAAGGGCACATAAACCAAGGAGGGGTTGAAGTGGTTAAATAAGAAGAAAAGAAGGAGCGAAGTAAAGGAAAAGCTAGCTGTTGGAAGAGAAGATCAAGGAAGATAAAGAAGTAAATAATATGGATCGTGGATGACTCAACAAGAGGAAAAAGACATCAACAGATGCTTTGGATCACCTCACGGAAAAGAAGGAAGGACAGGCTGGCGAAGCCCTAAAAACGTGGGTCAAATGGACCTAGGGTTTTGGATCTAGGGTTTTGACACCTAGACTTTGGTCATGTGATGTATAAATAATGGCCTAGAAGAGTCGAGAGGGTTGGTTCACTATTGATTAATTTTGGTTGATGTTAATTGTTTATTTCTATTGAGAGCAATATTGACTCTGTATTCGGGATCTTCAGTTGGGTGCGAAGATCAACCCTGTAGCTGGGTGTGCAGGGAGGGAAGAGAAAGAGAGAAAGAGAGAGAGATCTGCAACTAAGTGCGCAGATAAAACTGTATGTTTTCATCTAATATATCAAGAAACACAATTCTGTGGATGTATCCCTAGGGAGAGGGTGAACCACATATATCTTGTTTTTATTTGTGATTGATGTTGTGTTATTTTCCATCTGACATATTGTTATTTCATTATTGTGTTAGATCATAGATATAACTTGCAAAGTAAGCTTAGGAAGGGTAAGGAATATCTAGATTGTTGTGTGTTGTTGTCCTGGATCCACTTTGCATCTCCTCTGATTGTAGACACATGTGTCCTGCAACTCCCTATTGCTACTTTGGGTGAGACTGCATCTGCTTCGCAGGTGTTGCTGAAAGGGCCAGTAGTTAGGGTTTTTTGGTATGTTGTTTAAGTGTTGAACCCTGGGTTTGCCTCTATGCCAACAAATGGTTCTGTTTCCTGGACTGGGATCTGCTTGAGGGAATGCCAAGGTGGTTTCCATCAAAGACAAAAATTAAGAAGTGGATAGAAGAAAAAGAAAAGGACTTATTTGAAGCTCAGAACGAGAATCCTAGCACTAGTACAAAATATTGTCTGAGAAGGTACATCTTTACCGACAAACACGAGATTTTCTTTGGAGGAATTCATAAGGAATTATACGAGTGGTTAGCCATATTAGAAGATACCTAGTTTGAGATCAGATCTAGACCACCCGTGGTTTGGAAAGAGACACTGATCAAGAAGGTCAAGAGAGTCGATAATGCTGTGTCTAGAGCAGTGGATCTCTGGTTTTACAACACTATTGGAGGGTACATTACCGAATCTGCTATTGACATAGTAGAATCGTATAGTCAAGAAGAGAGATATTTCTTTAAGGGACATAGAGGAAAGTTCCTACACTTTTTAAAGATGAGGATTAAGATGTTATTGCATGGGAAGAATATCCTGAAGATATAGTGAAGCTAATGTTCAAGAATTCAGACAACGCCATTGACACATAGGCTGGACTCACACGTAGTGGGATATCGTTCTGAGATGATCTTGTTGCGAACTTGTTTAAGAAAAACTATGGAGACACGAGATTCTACAGTGGATAAGAAGTAGATCTAATAGACGAAGAGTATTCAGAGTCCACAAAATAGAGGAAGTACAAACCAAAGAACTTCACTGAGGAGAGATAGAAACTTAAGGAACTCCGCCTACTGTTGAAGTAAGTACTATTACTCCTTCTGTTGTTTTAGAAGCACTAAGTAACCAGAGTAACCAGAGTAGTCAGAGAAATCAGAGTACTGTTAAAATTAGTTTAGCACATACTCAGTCAAGAAACCCAGGAAGATCTATGGCAGATGAAATGAGGTTGCTATCTTTAGAGGAGATGGATATGAAGATCCTGAATAGCACTGGTTCTTATGTGAAGCTGTCTAGAACATTAAGCAAGTCACTGATGAAGTTGTTAAGAGAACTCAGTTTAGTACTACCTTGAAGGACCGTGCACTAAATTGATATATGAAGTTTGCTTCAGGACCTGGACAACCTAAACCGCTGAATGACATTAAGACTGCATTGAGCGCATAATTCAAGAAACCTAAGTCGGAGTCACAATGTAATATAGAGCTGAACGAAATCAAGTAGAAGGTCACTGAACCTGTTTGGGAGTTTGATCAGAGGTTTAAGACTCTGGCAGGTCGTTTAAGTTTTCAGATCCCAGACGAACAAAATAAAGAATGGTTCATTGTTTCTCTCCTGCCACACATTAGGGTTCTTCTGATGCAACATAAGGTCACTTCACAGGCTGAAGCATTGGAGATCACCATGAAATTAGAAGAAAACCTTGTAGGATAATCCAGCCCTGGTATGAGTCATATTTTGAATCAGTTAACCAGTTTATCTTTACAGGTCGAAGATATGAAGAAAGATAAAGGAAAAGAGAAAAGATAAGATATTTGGTGTATCATATGTAAATAAGAGGGCCATGAAAAATAATATTGTCCCCTATTTCATGAATACTTGGCCTCTAGAGCACCTAGTCCTTTAAAACAGGCTACTGTACCCTGGTGCGACGTATGTAGAACTAGACATCGCCCTGATGAATGCTATTATATGAAAAAATATGTCCAGACACCTACCAATCTTTATTGTACATTCTGCAAGTATGTGGGGCATGATGAGAAGGATGGTAGGGCTTACGATCTCATGCATGAAATATCAAGGGATACATGTAGAATTCAAGGAGAAACACAACAAGAAGGAAACAATGCACAGTTCAACTCCCGAGGAAGAGGAAACTTCAATCCTCGTGGTGGATTCAGAGGAAGAGGACGAGGTGGAGGTATGGGTCGAGGGAGAGGTCAGATTATTTGTTAGAACTGCGCACAACCAGGACATTTGGCAAGGGATTGTCAGAACCCTTGTACTACGTTTTTCTACTGTAACTCGTTTGATCATGTCATTGAATATTGTCTAGTGTTGTTAGCCAAAATCCAGGAGAGACAAGGAGGAAACCGACAAGTACAATTATGAGGAGGAAACCAATCATGAGAGTCATTTTTATTACTAGAGGAGGAGTTGTTATAAGAGAAGATATAGTGACCCCAGGAAAGACTGCATAAGGATCGAGGATCAGAAGAGCTGCAGAGAAGAAACAATTGTTTGATACAAGGAGGGAGAGGCATGCTTTTGAAGAAGCAAGGAAATAATTTGTAGAAGGACAAGATTCTTCATATAAGGCACAACCAGAAGTAATGGAATGTGAGATACCACCAACATTTGGTCAATATACTCATCTAGACAAGGAAAAGAGATAATCAAGCTCATGGATTTTTTATATACATGCATCGACTTGATTAAAGATGAGAAAGCTGTGAAAGAATTACAACACCTAGTAAGACAGTATGAAATTGGAAGAATAGACCCTATGCTGAGTAGAGATGTGAATAAAGTATCAAGGAAAAGAAGGACAAACAAAGAATTGCACCTTAGTGCTCAGATTGGAGACTACGATGTGGACTATGTGGTTCTCGACTTAGGATCAAAAGTGAATGTTAGGACGAAGCAGACTTGGGCATTGATGGGAAAACCTATACTGATTTACTCTCCTATCAGGTTCAGGATGGCTAATCAACAGGTGGTGAGCCCCTTTGGAAGACTAAAGCATGTACCTGTAGACGTCGATGGGGTAAGGACATTTGTAGACTTTGAAGTGATTGATATTGTTGATGATAGTTGTCCTTATCCTACGCTGTTAAGAATTGATTGGGATTTCAATAATTCAACCATTGTTGACCTAAAGAAGATAAGAATGTCATTTGAGGGTATTGTCCTTAAGGTCATTGCACCTCTGGACCCAGATGAAGGTCACAGATACACATAACCCATCAGGGAAGAATACCGCGCATATGAGCTAGAGAACATATAAAAACTGACAACAAGACAACATGATTACATTAATCGTACAACAGATGGAAATCTCATCTGGCGAAGTGAAAGTGCATGTTCATCAGATTCAGAGGAAGCATTGGAAACCTAGCATAACATAATGTATGAAGTCTCTACACGGCAATGTGCCAGATTGACTAGAGTAGTTCATTGGATTGGCACAAAAGTAAGCAATCTTCCAACATTTGATGGCTTGAATCATTTAGAGACATTTCTAGTTGAATTTGAAAAAATTGTACCAATACAACAAAGGATGTTGGCACTGGATGAAGCCTTGAAAGCTACACCAGCTAGATGGTGGGGAACACACAAGAAGAACATCACAGAGTGGGAACAATGTCACACCTTATTGACAATGCACTTTTCAAACCAAGATTAAGGATGCGAAGTTCGATACACAAGTCAGAGTTGTCCTAAGGACCATGTGTGAAGTTATGAGGAGGCCTGGAGCAATATTCCTAAAGAACAATGGGTGCGTAAGTTCATTAACACCTTGGATACTATGCCTATCAACTGGTATATTTAAGTAGAACTGTGCCTCATCACTACAAATTGGTACGGTATGACTCAAAAATTTATAGCTACGTTTTTATTTGAGAGTCAGTACCCTACAATAGATCAGGTTTTAGAAGTTATAAGACATAAGGCCTTTGAGGAGGCACCTAACCTCCATTTTGAGCAAGAAGAGGATGAATGGACTGCGCCTCTTTAGAAGTTGCAGGATTGCTACAATATTAATGTTGATGAGGATGATGACCCTAGATATGTAAACATAGCCGAAAATGAAGGTCACAGAGACATAGAAGGGTTAGGGATTGAATTACCCTTTGTTGGACAACCCATTAAAATTAAGAAGGTTAATATTGGAAGAGAGCAAACACCTAAATTAGAAAATGTGAGAGACTATTGGGATGATGCTACTATTAGCAAGATCACAGAGATATTACATGAATATCAAGACTTGTTCCCAACCAAGTTCACAGACATGAAGGGCATTAAAGGGCCAATGGGAGAAATGAAGATCCCTCTAAGACCAGATGTAAGACCCATCAAGCAAAGACCTTACAGACTGAATCCCAAATATAAGTAGAAAGTTAAGATTGAACTGGATAGAATGCTGGAAGCGGGAATCATAGAACCTATTGAATAATCTGAATGGTTTAGCCCTATGGTGGTACAAGATAAGAAGTCAGGTGAAATCAGAATTTGTGTGTATTTAAGGAAGCTGAATGATGCATGTCTACATGATCCATTGCCTACACCTTTTACTGACGAGGTTCTAGATAATGTAGGAGGACAGGAGGTCTACTTATTCACAGATGGATTTTCAGGTTATCACCAGATCAGAATTGCTAAGGAAGATCGCCATAAGACCACATTTGCAATAGAATGGGGTTATTTTCAGTACACTGTGATGCCTTTTGGCTTGAAGAATGCACCAACCATCTTTTCTAGGGTGGTGGTTGAAGAATTTAAGGACTTCTTACATAAGTTCTTCGAAGCTTATTTTGATGATTGGACTGTCTTTAGCCTACTAAAAGACGACATTGAATGTTTAAGGTTGATTTTAGATAAGTGCAGGCAATGTCAAATTGCCCTGAATTTGAAAAAATGAATTTTCTTTTCACCCTTTGGAGTGTTGCGAGGGAACATTGTGTGTAAGAAGGGGTTGTTGGTGGATCCTTCCAAGATTGTTATCATTGTCTATCTACCCCCCACTACTTCAGTCAGACAGCTACGCACTGCATTGGGGCACACTGGATATTATAGAAAGTTTTTTAAGGTGTATTCATAGATAACAACACCTATGGAGAAGCTATTAAAGAAACATAGTAAGTTCCAATGGACAGAATAATGCCAATAGAGATTCGACACACTAAAGAAGAAAATGGTCACTGTGCCAATCTTGGTTTTCCCAGATTGGAGTAAGGAGTTCAATGTTCACATCAATGCTTTATCAATTGCATTAGGAGTAGTTTTAGCACAACTGGGTGTAGGAGACATTGACCACCCTATAGCCTTTGCTAGCAGGAAGCTTTCTACAACTGAAAGGAACTATACTGCGACTGAAAGAGAAGGCTTAGCTATGGTATATGCATTGTAGAAGTTTAGACACTATTTGATGGGAGGACATTTTAAGATGTTCACTGACCATTCTGCATTGAAGTACTTAGTCAACAAGATACTGTTGGGGGGAAGAATATGCATATGGATACTACTATTCCAGGAGTATGACTTTGAAATTGTGGTCAAGACACGAAGAATGAAAAAAGGACCTAATCACTTATCCAGTTTGGAACATGGAGAGGAACCTACCAGTCTGGAGGATACATTGCCAGATGCATAGTTGTTGGCCATCAAAAAGGTAGACGATCACTTCACTGAGATAGTTCAGTTCCTGTCCACAGGAATGGCACTATGCGAGTACACAGTCATTTAGAAGAAACAATTGGTAGTCCGTGTTGTAGATTTTCAACTTATAGTTGGACAGTTATATCAGATGGGACCAGATGAGATCTTGAGGAGATGTGTTATGGAGGCATAAAGACCACTGATTCTTGCAAAAGTACATGAATGCATCGCAGGAGGAAACTATGCAGGGAAAGAAACAACACAAAAGATTCTCAGAGCTGGCATCTGGTGGCCTACTTTACATAAGTATGCTAAGGAATACTAAAGAGCCTGTGATGTATGTCAATGAGTAGGAAAGCCTTCTAGAAGGGATGAGATGCCTCTGGCACCGCAATTAACATTGCAAGTATTCAATAAATGGGCTATTGACTTTGTGGGACCTATGAACCCACCAAGAAGGTGTACATGAGCGAGATACATTATCACTGCGATAAAGTATTTGACCATATGGGCAAAAGTAAAAGAAGTTAAGGAATATAGTGCAACTACAACTGCAAAATTCATCTTTGAGGATATTATAACCAGATTTGGATGCCCAAAGATCCTCATGAGTGATCAAGGCACACACTTCATCAACAAAACTATCGAAGCCTTGACTCAAGAATTTGAAGTTCACTGTTAGAAAAGCACACCATACCACCCACAAGCGAATGGTACAGTCGAAGCTTTCAATAAGATCTTGGAGACAACACTGACTAAGATTTGTAGTTTTAACAGAGGTGATTGGGATTTAAGAATTCTAGTAGTATTATGGGCTTATAGAACTACTTGCAAGAAGTTAACTACACAGACTCCCTTTAAGTTGATATATGGCTTGGAAGCAGTAGTACCTATGGAATACTTGGTTCCTAGTTTAAGAATTGCAACATTCATAGGTATGGATGACATTGGTGCTGTTCAAGACAAGCTTGCACAGTTGCTAGAGTTAGAGGAAGACATGTTTATTGTAGTATTTCATCAACAGGTACAAAAAGAAAGAGAAAAGTCTTACCATGACAGACATATCAAGAGGAAGGCATTCAAGAAAGGAGATTTGGTATTGTTATATGACAAAAAGTTCATGAATCATCCAGGGAAGTTCAAGACACATTGGCTTCGACCATTTGAGGTTGTCTATGTCACAGAAGGAGGAGATGCGTAGTTGAAGACTCTTAATGGAGAATGGAAGTATGGGTTAGTGAATGGGAGTAGGTTGAAGCTATACTATGACAACCAACTGCCTCGCAAATCTCAATAAAAGAAAAAGAATAAGGGTCTAGGTACTAGGTGCAGTTGAAACTAGGTACTAGACACAGAAAATATAGTCTATACAATATAGAGATGGACAGAGCAGAAATCACAGCTGCTTCACGCAGTCTGCAGTCGAAGTAAAACATAAGGTTCAATCTTGCAGTGACCCGGGACGAGTCAAATGTGAGTGTTGGGGGTCTATTGGCCCTTGGTTATGTAAGGAAGTAAAGATTAAGGAAGAAAGGTGAAGTACGAACTGTGTGAAAAGAACATAAACCAAGGAGGGGCGAAGTGGTTAAAGAAGCAGAAAAGAAGGAGCGAAGTAAAGGAAAAGCTAGCCGTTGGAAGAGAAGATCAAGGAAGATAAAGCAGTAAAGAAGATGGATCGTGGAAGACTCAACAAGAAGAAAAAGACATCAAAAAATGATTTGGAGCACCTCGTGGAAAATAAGGAAGGACAGGCTGGCAAAGCCCTAAAAACGCAGGTCAAGTGGACCTAGGGTTTTGACACCTAGACTTTGGTCATGTAATGTATAAATAGTGGGCTAGAAGAGTCAGGAGGGTTGGTTCACTATTTATTAATGTTGGTTATTGTTAATTTTTGATTGCTATTGAGAGAAATATTGAGTCTGTATTTAGGATCTTCAGCTCGGTGTGAAGATCAACCTTAATGCTGGGTGCACAGGGAGGGAAGAGAAAGAGAGAAAGAGAGAGATTTGCAACTAAGTGTGTAGATAGAATTGTATGTTTTCATCTAATATATAAAGAAACAAATTTCTGTGGATGTAGCCCTAGGGAGAGGGTGAACCACGTATATCTTCTTGTTCTTTCTGACTGATGCTGTGTTATTTTCCATCTGACATATTTTTATTGCATTATTGTGTTAGATCAGAGATATAACTTGCGAAGTAATCTTAGGAAGGGTAAGGAATATCTAGATTGTTGTGTTTTGTTGTCCTGGATCCAATTTGCATCTCCTCTGGTTGTAGACACCTGTGTCCTACAACCCCCTATTGCTACTTTGGGTGAGACTGCATCTGCTTCGCAGGTGTTGCCGAAAGGGCCAATAGTTCGAGTTTTTTGGTATGTTGTTTAATCATTGAACCTTGGGTATTCCCCTGTGCCAACACGACACTATATGACAAAAGGCTTCATGATATTTAAAATATAAATGGAGAAGAAACCAAAATGAGAAAATGCAATGGCCACACTATGTCTTCAAGTGTCAAAATTCAAAACACTCATATTTTTTTCCTACAAATAAAATATTAAAAAAAGGAGTTGAAATTTCACAATGAAGAATCAAAGAAATGAAGAAAATAGTCCAATAGAAGGTCATCAAGAAGTTCAAGGAAATATTTAATATATATTTCCATGAAGCTACATTCATCACTATAGGAATACATACAAAATTCAAGGATTAATTAGTTAAGGAACGGATGGTGTTATGGAAAGTAGTATTGGCAACATAAGAATAGTTTAGTTGTGAAAGATACGCCATGCAAAATATTTTTGGAATTTTTATAACTAAAATGAAGATTGGCTACCTTTACTACTACACCTCTTCCTATGTTCTAAATATTTATAGATACATATTCTATAGAGAGATTAATACACCAAGGTCTTATTGATTGATCTCCCAACCACCCTATAACAACAACTTCATATACATAAAGGATACCAAAAAGTTATTACTTCTTGTAAGTATCTCTTTCATTCATTTTCCAAGAACACAATATGATTTTTGTTACTTATTCCATAGATTTTGACTTCGGTTACTTTTCTCATACAATGGTTTAAATTCTTTCATTCTATGCTTACCTTTCAATTTATACGAGATGCTTTGACACAACTCCTTTTGTATGTCTCTACTGGATTGTACTTTTCAGATCAATTGACCTATTTTTGGTCATTCATGGGAATTAATAAAATAATATTATATTATATTATCTAATAAATCCATATTACTTGTATTATTTAGTGTCAATGGTATTGATATTTGCTCCCATCACTCTCCCTACCATGGCTAAATTGACCAAAAAATCCACTTTTGAATTCACTAGTTTGGTAGATGCCCTATCCTCCCCAACCCATCCAAATTTTACTATGGGGTTGCTAAAGTGTGTAGCACAAGAGTATAAGGTAAGGCCATTGTTGTAAATTGTCTACATTAGCTTTTAGTTCGAAGGGAAAGAAATTTAAATTGTCCATGTAGCAACTTCTATGGCATTATGAAATCCTTGGGGAGTTGGATGATAATCCAAGTACTCTTAACATGTTAAGAACATTAGTTATAGTGGCCAGGGAATTGTGGATGATATAAATTAAGGGGATAATGGATCATGATTTTTTTAAATTTTCCAATACCTTTGAAAATATTGTACACTTAGTTGATTCTCTTAATTTATTTTGAAGTAGAACTTTTAAGGGGTTGACACTGAAAATGATAGATTGAAGAAACAAGTAAAGGTGATTAAGATGTTTATAGGTTTAAAAAATTGGTGTATCCAAATGAATATGAAACTACCTTTGCATCATTAACATTCTCAAAACCATTTGATTTTAAATCTCTATGAATTGGTAGAACTAGAACCTCTCAATTATTAACAAACCTTGGCCATTTTTTTCATAAACTCAAGAGATGGATACAAAAGAAACCCAATCAAAACAAAATTGATTCTAACAAACATAACTTTACTCAAGGATACTATCACCACCAAAATCAATGACACTGAAAGAGGTGGGAAAAGGAAAATAACTCTAAGAGTTCCAAACATAACTTTGGAACTTCATTGAAACAATCAGTTGATCCATATTGTTCTCCAATGAATAATGATAAAATATACATATGGAAATCTAGATCCATGAATTGAGGGTATTGAATCACATAAAAACGATAGAGGTTTCTTCATGGGTTGATTTTTCAAGTTAGATGCATATAACAGATTTGCAAAAAGGCAAAGAAAGGGTTCACCACTATGGGGACACCATGGAGCATTAAATCTTGAGAGTGAGATATTACTAGAATTCTTTGTTCAAAGAATCCCATGTGCATGTTAGGAAATGTCACACTTTCGATATATGTGTAGGTAAATAGAAAAACCCTATACTATCTTTACAACCAATAAATATCGGACAACTATTCTAATAGTGGAGTCTATGTAGTCATAGAAATAAAACCCAACTCCTCCAAAGGGCACAATCTTGTACTAACAACGATTGATCATTGTACTCTATGGTCAAAATCCATACATGTCAAAGTAGTTAACGAGTGGGTGCTGACTCAATTTATTGAACAACACATAGCCAATAGATTCAAAATAGATATTGTGTTTGATAACGTAAAATATTTTAGGTCAACTAAATTGACCACTTATGTGCTATATATAGGAATCATTTTGAAATATTCTTCCAAATATTACTCACAAGGAAATGGTTTGGCCCTATCGACAAAAAATAACTTGATTCTAAATATAAAGAAAAAAAACACTAATCACCATCATAGTTGCACAATTTATTGTTCAATGCATTATAGGACAACCAAGTTACCCCAAAGGTTTCCTTAGGAATATCTCCCTATTTCTTAGTTTAAGGCGAAGAAACAATGCTACTTTTGAACATTTTCTTACCCTCCCTACAACTTTCTTAAAAAACATTAGGAGATGGAAATATTGGAATGCACTATAGAATCATTGCCTTTCTCAAACTAAAAGAGGAAAGAAACAAAATCAAATAAAAGTTCACATCCCACCAAAACCTAGTCAAACGTTGGTTCCATAAAAGTGCATCTACAAATATTTCCAAACTAGAGATTTCATTTTAATGTAGGAAAAAAATTGTGAACCATATGGGAAACACACAAAAATTTATCCTTTATGGAATGGACCATAGCAGATTGTTAAGAAGATTGGCAAGGGAACTTATTGCCTCCAAATCTTGCAAGGAGACCAATACCCCCTACCTACTAACAATCAACACCTTAAATTATACATCAACTAATCCATCTTTATAATGGATAAGCTTGTAAATAGTGGGTGAAATCATGAAGTTGGGTAACACGTTTGTGAGAATCGGGTCTCCAAAATTCCTAGTAACATTTTTTCGGCCGAACTAATACTTATTTCGGCTGAAAGACACATCTTTTCAGCTGAACCTTTAGACATCAAATCAAATGGTACTGTGACAATGGCCTCGACTGCCGTGTACCATATTAGCCGGACATATTTTTTTCTGGTAACATTTTTTCGGCCGAAAAGAGGTTTTGTTCGAAAAACTCTTTCGGCCAATTTTTTTTTTATATATCCCCCGCACATCGCTCCCTTCACACTTTTCCGAACTATTGGTTGGTGGTTGATGTTGATTATTTCTAGTTGTTGGTTGGTGCTGACGGACGTTTCCGCTGACGGTTGGTGTTGGAGGTCGCCGTTGCGGGCGATTGTTGTTGGCTTTTGGTTTTGGAGGTCATTGTTGCTGGTTTTTGTAGCTTGCTGTTGTCCGTTGTCGTTGGTTAGGGTCCAGGTAAATCTTAATCGTTTCCTAGTTAGTTAATTTTTTGATCATTTACATGTTTTGTGTTTTAGGAGGTGGACAAGGCCAAATTCGGCCTGTCCATGTACAAGGAAAAGCCTGAATTCAGGCGTGTCCCTGTACATGGACATGCCAGAAATTAGGCATGTCCTGTAGATGGACAACCCAACCTTTCTCTCTGGATAGAGTTATGGATCGATACAAATGAACACAAAAAACCGAGTTCAAAAGTTATTGTGATAGGATTGGAGACAGTTGAGTCATTTCTCATAGTGATTTGATTGATGTACTTAAGAAAATAAATTATTCTAAATTATTTATTTTCATTTAAGAAATTGATAGGAATATTTTTTTTTATAATTCTTAAATTGGAAATATTTATTTTCGGTTTAAGGAATTTGTAGAAACAATACCTCTTTGTAATAATTACATTGAAATTTTTTTTATTTTCATTTAAGGAGCTTGAAGAAATAGTACTTCTTTGCAATTATGTGGAAAATTCTTCTAATTGTACATGGACATGCCCGAATTCAGCCCTTTCCATGTACAGGGACATGTCCGAAATCAGACCTGTCCATGTACAGGGACATGCCCCTATATGGACAGGCCCGAAATCAGACCTGTCCATGTACAGGAACATGCCCCTACATGGACAGGCCCGAACATTAAGATGTTATAGTGTGTTTTAATATTCATTGTGAATTGATGTTAACAATTTAATATTTTTATGCATATTGAATACATCTTAATGTTTAAATATGTTAGTGTGCTTTAATATTCATTGTGAATTGAAAAGATAATGCAAATTTGTAATGAAATTGTATTAATATATGCAATGTAAAGAAGGGGAGAGATTATAAGATAATTTATTTTTTTAATATTCATTATAAATTGAAAAGATAAAATTTATAATAAAATTATATAAATCGAGCTTGTCCATGTACAGACACAGACCTATGATCATTCTTAAGTGTAATGCATATTCTCACAATTACTCACCTAACGATTGAGTTTGATAAAGAGTGGCAAATAACACAATACATGCAAGATTTTGTATTAATTACTTAAATGACATAAAAATGATTCTCTTTCTTTAGGTTTTCTATGTTTTTGTCTGTGAAAAATATAGAAACCACTCATATAGTTACTTGGATCATATAATTATTACATGTACTTTATAATCTCAAAATAAACCCAAAACACATCCCAAGATGTAAATTTAGAATAATACTTGTGTAACTAGGTTGAATGAAACAAAAAATAGATACATTATTCCCTATCTGTATTCTAAGACAACATACAAATCTCTAAGACTTGAAACACACAACAAAGAGAGAATTCAATATCCATCTGTGATAAAATTTGGTCCCAATTTTGGAAATGATTACATTATAATACGATAGGCAACTGTTTTATCAATCTGGAGAATTTGAGGTGAAACCTTTGGGGTGCCAAAAATATTGTCAAACCTCTCTAGTCAACAATTGATAAGAGAGCTTGGCCAAGTAAATCATGATTAAAAGAAAAATGATTCAGTGTATCGAACTTCTAATGGTTTCAGAACATACTAAAACATGCAATTTCATAAATGTATCATTAACCATTGGCCAACCAATTAGTGTTCACAGTAACAATTAACAACACTTGGAAATAATGGACTATGTTTAAAAAATATATTCCAATGAAGATGTCTCGTTGAAGTGGAGGCTAAATCTTAGTCTTCAAAAACATATGGACTTGAAACACACTTTGTTGCAATATCCCCTCAATAGTATTTAGCTACTTTTATTTCCCTTCTACATTTATCTATCTCTTGTGCCAATAAAATATATTTTGAAAGAGTGGTCCCAAGCAAAATTAAACAACAAATTTCCTCTCTAGCATTACTCGAAAGCTTCTTAGTGTGCAACTTGTTTCAAATTTGGGAACTAGCATAGTCTCTTAATTTCTTGTTTCATCTAAGTAAATGTTTTGTCAGTTATTGTTTTTATGCTACCAGATTATGGATCAAAAGTTTTAATGTCTTGTTGATTGTAACATACAAGTAGCTAATGTTTAGAATTTTTAAGATTAATATTTATGTTTTAGCTAGCTATATTTTTTGCCCTTAAATTTTAACATGTTACACATAGATTATCTTAAAAATTACCTTCTATAATTTACACAGATATAGATTATCTTCTACATGTTACATTTTTTTCATATTTAAATATTTTCATGTTCAGGTTTCGGGTAATTCTTAACCTACTCCCCAATTAATTAAAATTTCATTTATTTACATGTTTTTTTTTAGGAGGTGGGCATGGTCGAATTCAGCCCTGTTCATGCACACATACATGCTTGAATTTGGTCATGTCCATGTACAGGGACATGCCCGAACATGGAAAAACCTCCGATAATTTTTAAGTGTAATACAGATTCTGACAATCACTCACCTAATGGTTGAGTTTGATAAAGAATGGAAAATAACTAAATACATGAAAGATCTTGTATTAATTACTTGAATGACTTCAAAATGATTCTTTCACTTCTAGTTTTCTATGTATTCGTCTGTGAAAAATCTAGAAACCATTCATATAGTTAATTGTTGTGTGGGTTTTTGGTTTATTTTGTTTCTTGGTTAAGTACTAAGCCGAGATAATATGCGACCCTCTTCTCTCCCATGCTGTTCCATGAGACCTAGGAGAAGTTAAGAAGGACATGATCACATAATTGATCTTCCTTGTATGTTGGGATGATAAAATATTATAAGTTGTATCATGAGAATCATGTGGACATTTTTCCATTAAAGAAGAACTTACCTTGTTGACTTTGTCTTGAAACCCACCTTGCTTGAGTTACGCCCCCCTTAATTGTTGCGTGGGTTTTTGGTTTATTTTGTTTCTTGGTTAAGTACCAAGCCGAGATAATGTGTGACCCTCTTCTCTCCTAGGATGGTCCATGAGACCTAGGAGTAGTTAACAAGGGCATGATCACATCATTGATCTTCCTTGTATGCTGGGATGATAAAATCTTATAAGTTATATCACGTGAATCATGTGGACATTCTGTCATTAAAGAAGAACTTACCTTGTTGACTTTGTCTTCAAAACCCCTTTTCTTGAGTTACACCCCCCTTAATTTTTATGTGGGTTTTTGGTTTTGTTCTTTGCTTCTTCCTAAAAAAGGTTATCTGCCTTGACTTTGGATCCCCTCTCCTTGACTTGTTTTTTTTCTTGTTGATTTTTATGATTTAACAATTAATATTTTATGTTATAAAATATTATTTGTTTAAATTATTTAATTATTTAATTGAGTTGTTGTGACCCCTATAGGATAGTTCTTCTTGGTGTATTAATCCATTGCAAGCTTACCTCTCCAACCTCTTGTTGTCACTGACCCCTAAGGGTCTTTTATATCTTGTTGCAGGTCTCATCTTGGTTGTTGTTTGGGGTTTCTGGTTCTCCTTGTTGGTGTTGCCCTCATCATTTTTTTGCTAGTGTCGCCCTCCTCATCTCCTTGTTGATGCTACCCTGTGTATGTTGTTGTTGTCCTCTTCTATTGCCGGTTCCACCTTTGTATGTTATTGGTTAGTCTTTTGATATTTTACCCTGAAAGTTCTTCTTAGAAATTTGTTCTAACTCTCATGATGAGATCTGCCCTGAGGATTTGATCAATGATCCCTTGAAGCTTTTTCTAAGAATATATCTAAAAGGATAGAAACAACATATTGGGTAATATTGTTTCTTGTTTCAACTAAGTAAATGTTCTGTTAGTGATTGTTTTTAGGCTACAGGATTATGGATCAGAAGTTTTAATGTATTGTTGATTGTAACATACAAGTAACTAATGTTTAGAAATTAAAACAAATATTTTTGTTTTAGCTAGCTATATTTTTTTCCCTTAAATTTTAACATGTTACACAAAGATTGTCTTAAAAAATACCTTCTACAATTTACATAGATATAGATTATCTTTTATATGTTACATTTTTTTTATATATTTAAATATTTTCATGTTCATTATATATAGCATCATAGTAAAAACTATAGTTATTAGTTTTTTCAATATATGTCTTTGATGCTTTGAAGTTGTTATAAATACTTAAATGTCTTCAAGTTGTTTTATAAATTATATTTCCATTTTATGTTTCTATAACTTATGAACTTTCATATTCATGAATTTTCAAAGGATATATATCGAGGCGAGATTTCGAGACAAGAGTCTCCAAAAATTTCCCGCAAATGCTCTAGGCTATCCAATGAAGGAAGAAGAGGAACCCCTCCTTTGACTGAGACTCTGAGTGACCAACGAAAATCTAGTTCAGAGGAAGAGATTATCAAATGAATCTGTGAATAGATCATCCAAAGAATGTGCTCAAAATAGTGCTATGGATTGAAATTTCTTATATAGGTTGCACATTATTACTCCAACACCGGAAAATGTAGGGAATACATCACGACAAAAAAAAATGTGTGGTACTTTTTTTTTTGAGAGTGTGTGTGTTATATATATATATATATATATATATATATATATATATATATATATATATATGTTTTTGTTAAATGTTGTAATTACTTTCAAATTTGTATGTGTAGAGGATGAGTTTAATGCGAGGGAAGATAATGAAAGAGAGAGTGGTTATCATGAATATTCCAATGTTGGTGAAGAGGGTGAAGGTGGATTCAGGGGGCGTTATCCAGAAAAAGAAGATTACACGCCTACGCCTACCTATCCCATAGAAGTTGGTTATGAGCTTCCTTGGGAAGAGTATACTAAAGCAATGATCCTCGAACAATGCTTAGGTGTTAAAAACAGTCTGGAAAATGATTTGAGGTGCTTGGATCTTCCTCAAGAGAGTAAACAAAGATTGGATATTATTTTTCATTCATTGTAGAACTTTATGGACTCATATCAAAAGATGGGGCCAACGACTCATAGTTTTATCGATTTGATGATGAGACGAAATTCAGAGGTGATGGGCCCTGATAAATGGGAAGTAGTAAAAAATAGATTTTTAAAAGAAGATGTAATTTATATGTTCAATTTCAAAGAGGGGTCAAAGCGAAAGATGTTGAAGGTGCAATATTTTAAGCACTCCAATATTTTAAGAACCCCAACATAGGAAAACATCTTTATAATATATTTTTGGCAACATATGGGAAGTTGATGTGGAATGATGAGGTTCCACATTACTTTGCTAGAAATTTTTATGCATATTTTTTCATGGGCATGTACCCTGATTATACCAGCCTACCGTCCAATTATTATGGGGATGGTAAAGGGAGGAAATATGATTGGAAATAGGCATATCAAAATGAAACATTGCAAAAGCCTCCAGAACCTTTAGTATCTCGTCCAACAGGGGAATTTCCATCACATTCAGAGTTACAAACTACATAAAATGTTGGCAAGGAGGATAGGAATGCAATTGGGGAAACTTTGGAATCATTTTTATATGTTGTTGATGTTGGTTTGAACCGTCAGAGAGAGGAAGCCAATTCTCGAGCCAATTTTGTTTACAAAATAGATGAGGAGATAGATTCCATGTCAATAGAAGATCTTAAGGATTATGAAAAAATTTTCTGTAATGGTTGGAAGGTGTTAATTCAGAATGATGAACCAAACATTGGATTGGTATGTGTTATAGTTAGTAAATTTTTGATGCATTTGATGATAGTTTTCTTGTTGTTCTAGATTTAGATACATATCATTTTATCTTTATAAATAATTGAGTTGTTCTCGTCATTAATTACAGTTTGGTCATATGTTAAATAAATCTCCAGTAAATAGGGAACTTGATTCCATGAGTTTAAATTTGGATGGGATGAATCGGGTATGTGTTTTCTAATATCCACATATGAGCACTTTAGTTGTTCAATCTCCAATATTTTGAATAATCAACAACATGAAATTTATGTTTTTTTATTAATGTGAACACATTGAATCCTAGATTTAGTTCTTAGTTGTGTTGTTCATTGATCCCTATTCCATCTCCTACTACTTGGGCATGCTTGTCCCAATTCTCATTGAGATAGTTTGAAGAGAGGGTGGGAGTTCACAGGTATCATTGCATGTTGAAAACAAATTTAGTTTTATATGAAAATTGCAATGTCATTTAAATTATTAATTTATAAAGAAAATGTCTTAAACAATATATAATTTATTGAATCTTAGGGTATGGTGGGTAAGACCGTGACTCAAATGACCATGAGAATGCCATATTCTTGTCTGGTTGATGGTATTCAGGTTGGCACATCATAGGTATTACATGTTTCAAAATTTAAAACTACAATTTAATGTGTTAAAATCATTAAAAGTTAATTTTCAAATGTAAAAAATTGAAATGTGTTATAGGGCAATGTGGAGAAGAGAGTGTATGAGAGTGTTCTTGAACAAAATGTGGAGAAGAGAGTGCAGGATATTGGGATTAAGGAGGATGTTGTTAGAAAAACAGGACCACAGAGCAATAAAATAAAACAAATGCGGAAACAAAACACAAAAGATACACAATACAATAGAGACATATTTACATGGTTCACCCAGTGTGGGCTACATCCACCAGAAAAAATTCCAGGTCCTTCCTTTATTATTATCCAACAAATGAAGGGATACAACCTACAAAAAAACCTGTTGTAACTTCCTCTTCTTTCTCTCACAGTCTCCTCACTTAGAATACAATACTCATCATAATACATAGCCACAATACATTTCCCTCATAACAGAGGGTTGCCTTCTAGGGAAAAAAATCCTAACATAATTTCTTCTCTTAGATCTATGACCGTATAATGAACGGTCTAGATTTACAATGAAATTACAATATACATTTACAAGACAATTTTTCCTTCGGGGGCCCACTTGCCCCTGAACTCCCCAGCCGGGGGGATAGCCCTCCCGAATCCCACAGAGGGGGTACCCCCTCTGCACTCCCCCACGTGGAAGAGTGTACATACTTTTGGGGTGTAAAGTGTTCATAGGTTATAAACACGTCTGAAAGCAAGGAACTCTGAATCAGGAAGATAATCAGGCTCCACAACCAACAGATGCATCTATACCCGAGAAGGATGCATCTATTCATGATGATTATTAAATGTATGTACATTGTGCATTAGTGAGTTTTAGCTTATTTTTATGCTGGGCCTTTTATATATAAGTGTTCATTATTATTTTTGTTGAATATGTTTTTTTTTTTACGTTTTTTCAAATTTTTGTTTGATCAAATTTTTAGCTAAGACTTTCCTATTCATAGAAGGGTTACTCAACTAGTGTCTATATAAATTTTCAACGCTTTGATAAATTATTTTGAAATATATATAACTCCTATATAAGATTGTCGTCATCTAAAATGGTACATTCAATATTATTTATGTTTAGATCATGATGTGGACCTAATTTTGAACTTGAGCATTTGATTATTTGAGAACAAACTCTATCCCACATCAGAAAAGGGGAAGTTTCTAAATTTTCTTTGATTGCATTCCTTGCCTCCTTGTCCAAGAATGACGTAATATGGAGATTTGTGTTTTTTTCATACAACAAAGTGAATTCCATCTTGAGGTATTATCAAACTCTTAACTAATTGCTTACTAACTACAAAAACCAACATTTGTAGATTTACAAATAAGCTATGTACATGCATGATCTCACTTATGTTTAGATCATGACGAAGACCTATTTCAAATATCATTTGATTATATGTAATATGAATACATCCCATGTAGAAAAATGAAAGATTTAAATGGTTTTTGAAGAATCACTTAATATATGTGCAGATTTATGTTTTTTGCATGTACATGAAAGATTATATGAGAACATATATTCCATTGCAGAAAGAGGAGATAAGTATTTTCTGGAAGAATGGTTTTTAATATGGAGATTTGTGAACTTTCATAGATATAAGTATTTTCTTGGAAGAATGACTTAATATGGAAATTTGTGAGTCCTTTAATTTGAAAGGGCATTTGATTATATGAGAACATCTATTCCATTGCAAAAGAGGAGATGCATATTTTACTGGAAGAATGGATTAATATGAAGATTTGTGAACTTTCTGCATACATAACTGAATTTATTTTCAGGGTATTATCTAACTCTGAACACTAAAATTGGTTACCAAGCACACCATTTTTCTCCTTAAAAAATTGCTAGATAATATTTACATTGTTTAGATCATGTATGCTTAATATGGAGAGTAACTATTTTGGAAGTTTTGGAACTTCGTGATGTAAGTTTGGTTTTAAAAAAATGCCCAAAAAATATAATAAAAAGAGAGATAATCTTAAATCTATGGAACTCCGGTTGGGTATGTTATTATTTCTTATTGCTTATTTAATATTTAGTTAAATATCTTTATAATATTGGCTAATAATATATATATGGTAATATGTGTTATTGGTTTTTCATTTTATTGTTTTTTATTGTTACATATGTTTACATTATATTTAGTGGAAAAGATGTTTACATTATATTTGGTGGAAAAAGAGCATGTTGGAAGATGAAACTTAACTCTTTTGGTATGTATGTCAATTTTGATTTAATCACAACTTGTTTTATTTATCTAAAATGGTATGTGTACATTCTATTTTAAATTTGTAGATATCTTTTATTTTAAATTTTTAAATTTTAAATTCGACAAATGTTTTCTTTTGTAGGTATGAAGTGATCTATCTTAAAGTGATGGCTTAGAGTCCAGAATTTTGGAGTTAAATGTTTTAATTGCCTCTTAGCTTTTGTTATTAGCTTAAAATTGTTGTGGAACCTATGTATTTGGTGGTGTAACTATGCAAACTTTCATTATATATATATATGGAACTCAAAATATCAATTTATATTGTTTATGATGGTGAAACATATTGTTTATTGTTCATTTATAAACAATCAAGTAGCTTATAATTTCAATTTTTATGATGGTGAAAATATAATTTAAGTTTTATGATAGTGTGCTGAAATTACAAATGTTTTATTTCATTTCATTTATAAATATCATTGTATAGTCAAGTAGCTTATAATTTCAATTTTGTTTGATTTGAAAATATGGTTAAATAGTCAAACATATCATCATTATAGTTTTTGTTCTTTTTGTAGATATTTTTAGAAGTTGAAGCGTTCATAGTGATATCATAGGGTTTATATGGTTGGAGGGTTGTAGATATAAATATTTGATAACCGTGAGCATTGACAATTGCCAAGTTTTCATTAGGTGATATGGATTTTATTCCATTCCATTCAAGTGATAATCAAAGTGATAATCAATTGACTATAACAATTCTTTTGTAAATTTAAGAATATTGATCATCACATCAATCTAGGCCCCTCCCTTATTTTGATAGGGCATCGACTCCCATCAATCCAAAACTTAGTAAAATCCATGTTCAAAATTGAAAATTCATAATGAAATGACAGTCCAACACTAAACCGGTTATGTTCATCCCTGGTTTCTTTTCGAACTTTCAATATATTCATTCAAGAAAATGTGAAATAAAAATGTGAAACAATAACAACATCTAATCTTTTTTAATATGTAAAATTAAAATATACTTTAATATAAACAAGTGATTTTCATTAAAATTTATATTGATATAAATTGCTTATGTACCGAAAAGGGCAGAAAAGGGTTGATGGATTATCAATTCTCTTCACATTGGAAGTATTCACTAGTGCCATTAATATGACACCTATGAGTGTTGTTCAATATCAATGGATAACTTTCTATTCAAAAACTTGCAGGGATAACAACGCACCATCCACAATACAAGGTCTACACTAAGTAAACTCCCAACTTTGTTATCATGTCACAAATCACTTTCTTTTTAAACTTAAGTTTTTTCAATCAAACTTGATGAAAACTATGTTTAATATGTGTTAGGTAGTTCATCATACACATTTGTCAAGTAGCTCATAATTTCAATTTTGTTTGATTTGCTTCAAGATATTGAAATATAAATGCACATTACATAGCAATTTAATATATCAACACTTTTGGAATTAAAATTGATACTTTTTAGGATTTTTTTTTAAATTTTAATTAGGATGTTAATCATACACTACCTTGAATATTCATTATACTCCAAATTCAATTAAAAAACTGAAAATCTAAATGCAACAAACCAAGCCTTATTAGTTGGTGTTATTTTTTATTTTTTGTTATCAGTTCACAAAATCAAATTCTTTTTCAACTTAAGTTTTTTCAATCAAACTTAATGAAAACCATGTTTAATGTATAGAATACAAGTAGTGTTAGGTTCATCATACACATTTGTCAAGTAGCTCATAATTTTAATTTTGTTTGATTTGTTTCAAGACATTGAAATCTAAATGCACATTGTAACAATTTAATATATCAACACTTTTGGAATAAAAATTCACAATTTCATAATTAAAATTGATACCTTTTAGGATGTCTTTAAATTTTTTAATTAGGATGTTAATCATACACTAGCTTGGATTCTCAATATACTCCAAATTCAATTAAATAAATGGAAATCTAAATGCAACAAACCAAACCTTAGTAGATGTTATTTTTTATTTGTAGAATGATATTATTCCTAGAGATATCAATAGAGAGGGGGATGCTTTTATGAAAGGTACTACATTTAGTGAAAGTTTTTCTAAGCCATCAATAGCCTCTTATAATGACATGGAAATGGGTCCTAGTTCTGATATGAAGTTATCCTCTTCATATGAAAAAACATTTCAATCATTGGAAATAATGAATGAAAATCCGTATTGGTGATGCATTAAAAGATTTTTGTATACGATGGATAATTTGTAGGATTAGTATAATCACCCAAATTATAGGTCATTTTAGGTTCCCTATACAATGTATAGGTTCTTCCCTCAAATTGTAAATAAGGCTCGGTAAACTTTATAATTCATCAAAAATATAGTTCCTTATTTGAATGGACCATGAAAGTAAACTAAACTAAATGATTCCAAAATCCTAGATATTCATAAATACGTGTACTTTGAA
The DNA here is from genome assembly GCA_009831015.1 of Picea engelmannii. Taxonomy (NCBI): domain Eukaryota; kingdom Viridiplantae; phylum Streptophyta; class Pinopsida; order Pinales; family Pinaceae; genus Picea; species Picea engelmannii. The sequence continues at coordinate 59,527 of ML782304.1, forward strand.
AGCAAAATACAAAATTCTGGAATGTACATGTCACTTGTTTAAAGAAATCGTAATGGTATGCCATCTTCAATTATTCGTTCATGATCAGCTTTAGACATTTTCCATTTTCTAACTTTTTTTTTTTTTTTTTCTTGATTGAACTTCTATTAACTTTATGCGTGTTGCACATATCGAATTACTATATTGACAACTTACGACATCCGACTGATAGTCTTGAAAGTGAACATGAGTATCAGTTTGATGGGTTTCTTGAAAAAAAATAGCCTTTCAATACGATTGATCATTTTTCATATATAAAACTGTTATCATCAAAATCTTCCAATAACATCATCTTTTGTTCTGTGCATTGTATCAAATAATATTTCAAATTTTCAGTGTTTTCTACAGGTGCAACCATGACAAAGACATCTCCTACAAATAATTTGATATGTTCCAACAAGTAGTTCATGTTAGATTACCACACATGAACGTGCCATTAAATTTGAATATATCTTCTACAAATATATATTTTTTTATATATCCAACTTACAAGTACATCTACAACTTGTTTAAATATTTAAACATAAAAATTACCTTCTCTAACAAGATAAAAAACTCTATCGTCGTCAACTAACACTATAGTTTCATTTGATTCCATCTCCTCTGAGCTTGCAAGTGGCATTTTCCCTTTTATATTAAGTTCGGTATGTTTCCAAGATTTAACATATTCCGCATTTTCATTTTTAGAAATCTCTATGGATTATGTGTCTTCTATGCAAACTGAACAAAAACAAGATTCATTTCTTCTATCAAATGCAAACACATTTTGATAGTGATTTGTTTTCATTGAATGCACATTTCGTGTCCCATGTATTGTACCGAATTCATATGGGATTGGTCTATTTACATCTTAGATTCCAACATACCAAAACAAACTGCACAAGACAAGAACTTGTTAACTTGAAATCTATCAAGAAAATGATTGAAGATCATATAATTTTGAACACGTGAATAAAAATATCTTGTGTACATGTGTAACATGTATATATACACACCTACGCACATTTCTTGATGGATTATTTTCATGGCTTAGCACCAATTTTCACCATTCAACAACTTGATCAACAGATTCAAATCAATTGGCATGAGGGTTTATCTGATACCTTCGAAGTGTTCATTTTACACATGCCCCTACAACGACGTGCTCTCCTTTTCCATGAACAGTCTCAAAAAAATTCCAACAATGTGCGATGTTTGATTTCTTATGAAGACGACACGACCAATAGAATAATCATAGAGATTTGAACTGACCCGCACATCCATCTGACCATATCCAAATTCGATCAAATCCGATCCCATGTTCTTTCAATGGATCATAAAATTTATCAAAACAATGTTGCACATAATGTGTATCGTGTGCTCGATTATCACTTATATAAAAGTGATATTATTTAATAACATGTCGATTGTCATTGGTTCTTTCTATGTTATCAATACTTCGTTGAGCATGTCTATATAGAACGTGGACAAAAATAGTGATTTGATTAGAATGATAATATTCACTCTGTATTTTGTTTTGTGCAACGAATGTGTAATTATTTGCAAAATCAACTACAAATAAAATTTTCCCTGGTGAAAACACTTCATAGGATTGTTTGAATTGTAGGTCTTGACATCGAGCTCTATGTGAATGCTTGGTGTATTTATAAATCTCTTCCTCAAACTTCTTCAAAAAATCCATCACACAGATTTTATCTACTTTCAAATCAAACATTTTGGAAAATCTCTCACACAGATTGTATCTACTTGCTCATATATTCATATCTCTTCCAATTGACTGCTATATCAGAAAATTATTGATCATTCATATCAATAGGATACTTTGAGTGAAACAAACTTAGATTTCCACAACGATCACATTTCTTTCCACCAACACATTTTTTTTGGTAAAATAATTCATCACCTTCTCTTTCACATATAATTTCAGATATAAATGCACAGAATGTGGAAGGAGGAGGTGAACCTGGCCATAAATTTTTACCAAAATCAAGAAAAGTGTCCTAATATAACTCAAATTCCACATAATAATGACAACAACAAGTGTCACGAACAATGATGGGTCTAACAAACCATGGTCTTTATTGCACAAATGTATTGATGGAAGTTTTAACTTCTTTGTTCTCTTCTTTGAACTTGTTGAACAATTATTTTTGTGTCATTGGAAATATATGTTAATTTGGATGTTCTTCATATTTTTTTTGGTGCTATTCTTCATTGCAACACATCCCCTCTATGTGGTGAAACATGAGATTCTGTCAACCAACAATTATGGACCAATTCTTTAACATTTTCTATAAGTCTATCTTTGTAGGGTTGTCTAGAAATAATTGTCCAACAAGCAAGTTCATCATTTGCATCTATTTGCAATCAAAATTTTCTATGTTTGTACAATGTTTTTCTTGAGGTTCCCATCTCTTTTTCCATGTGTTGTGTCAAACGATCTTTTATATTGCTAGATGAAGCAATTGTTATTTGTATCACTCTACGTGCAACACTGACATATTTTTTTCGAGATTTTCCAAAATATTTTAATACACTAGTTATATTTTCAAAGACATTTTGTTTACCTTTGTATCTTTTGTCGATTTTTGAATACCCAATAATGAAGTAGTTTTTTCTAACTTTCTTGCATTTATTAGACAGAGTAAAAGTTGAGCTTCTACTGTTACTGATTCATCTTTGAAAAAAGTATTATACATATTCGTAACACGATATCTTATATAATGATAAACTTCTTTCTTCCCAAATTTGTCAATATCAACATTTTCCAATATTTCATCATCAATGTTGATAGATTCTTCTGCATATTTCAAATTAAAGTTTATATTAAAAAGCAAAATCCAAATATAAATTCACTAAACTATTTACAAGTGTTCATCTTATATTATCTATATTTATGTACATATCAATATGTGATTCAACTTCTGCTTCAATTTCGGTTTCAATGACTTCAATGACACTATGAGACAAATCTATTTATGTTTTTTGAAGAACATCAAATCCAAATTACAATCAATTATATTTTAAACAATAATTTAAATAAATGATTCTATACTTTTAATATAGACAATATGTACATGCATATTCCTAGTTGAATTTCTTCATATTGAAAATCTCTATTTACATCTTCATAGTTTCTTTCTTCAATATTTTCATGTTCTTGTTTCTTTCTCCAATAATGCTCTTTTCTTTGTTCTTTATGACGAGTTTCGTCTCGAGTGCGATCAAATTTTCTCTTGCTCAATTTTTTTTGTTTCTCATGAGTGTAGTTATCTGTAAAAGTTAAAAAAAAAAACATCATTTCAGAATAGTCTCATAAAAACTTCATTCTCACAAAAGTTATTAAAAGACAATATCAAGAATTTTTTGTTCAACAAAGCCTTCACCTTGAAAAAATGTTCAACAACGTCTTCAATATATAATTTTTTTTTCATTCAAAACATCAACCACCTTGTTCAAAACAACTAAAAAGATGATTCAAAATTTTGCTTAGGGGCTCCACATATGCAAAACCATGAAACGAGAGAGTGAATTAAAGTGAAAAAATTGCAAATCCTATTCCTAAAAAGGAATACTCCCTAGTTATTGCAGTTATCCCTCATGGTTATAATATCCAAAACATTGAATATGATACCGAGCCTTATACTTACCAAGATTTTAGTAAAGTGGTTATGGGATTTCTGGAAGTCACAACATCACCAGTTTGAAGTTTTTTGTTTTTTCATTCAAACACACAACAAGAATTAGTACAATCAAGTTTTTGTTAAGTACCTGAATAGATCTGATAATAAATATCAAAATAGATTCACGATATCAACAAGAATAATCCAAAACATTCACCATAACATGAACCCAATATGTAGACAAAACCCTTGAGGTAGGGTAACACCATATATTAATCCTTAAGGAAGGATAAAACTCCTCAAGCAATGCTTGATACTTTTACCATATTCTTCATTAGGTTTCATTACATTGCCTACAATTCTTTATATCTCTCTCTCTATCTCCTAGGAACCTTCTAGAGAGCCTTCTCACATTTATTACATTTAACTACCATAGTGGGCCTTTATTAATATAGTGGACCTAGTCCACCTTACATTGAATGCCCACATTCTTATATATTAAATGACTTCCACTAATAATACATAACCACATTCACATTGGATACCTCTCTAGGTACCCCATATTACCTCCCTAGGTATACTACATTCCATCCCCCTTCACATTTTTCATCCTCAAAACATGAGAAGAAACCATACAATATGACCAGCTAATCAATGTAGCCAACTGGTACCAAGTACGACCATCCATCCACCCCAATGGAAGTCGAACATGATGTCCATCTACTGCCTTTCCACCCTGATCTTGCTCTACATCATGTTGGGGTTTCCATGGGATTGTTTTTGTAGCATGAGCTCCTCCCGTAGTGCCAGTAGTCCTCCATGCACCTCTTGATCAGTTTCCTATTTGGTGCCCTGTTGGTGCATAAATGTGTTTATGCACACGCCCTTGCCTTGATGACTTTTGTGTCTCTATATGATGTGGATGGCGATATATAACAATTGTAGGAATCTGTTCTTTTTTCTTCAAATCTTCAACACTTTGTGCCTTTGAGTCAATGACCTCCTTAGCTTCATGATTATGTCCTTCCTGTAGTTTTTCGTCATCTCCTTCTGTAGACTTTACCTCCGATTCAACTTCAGACTCGGCAATAACTTCTTTGCTGGCCTCCATGGGCCCATCCTTCTTACTAAGAGACACATCCTACAATGTGATTTTCTTATTCTTGTACCACAACTTCAAAAAATTCTTTTGCACATTAATATTAATGGTACCCACTGATTCTATCCAAGGATATCCCAAAACAATATCCACTTCATCCACATCTATAAGATAAAAATCTGAATGCAACACATATTTATCCATACTAACAATATAGTTACCAACTTAACGAGAACTCTATAGAGTTCTTGTTTTTTTGGGGGTCAGGTTTTTTACCCTATTTTTAAAAATGGTGCTACCGGTAGCACCCCCCTCCATTTTTAGGTGGTTTTTTAATATTTTAAATTTTCTGATACATAATGTTTCCACTTTTTTTTTTAAATGCTTGTTTTTTCATTTATTTTCATTTATTTTTAAATTTTGTTATCAACAATGCTTTTAGTCATTTTCCCATACTTCTCTCAGTCTTAAAATATTTTTTACCATTTAAATATTTGAAAATACCAATTTTCGTCTCCTTAATTAATTTATGGTTCCATATTTTTGAAATATAGTGGAAAATATCATTTTTAACACATTTTAAAAGTTTTTTTTAATAGATAAAAAATCATTGTAGTTAAATAACACTATTTTTAAACATTTAGAAAAAAATATAATTGAATTTGTTTTTTGATAAATTAAAACTAAAAAAAACTAAAAAAATTAAAGAGTTGAAATTTAAAAAAAAGAAAAAAAATGAATAAAATCAAATTTATATAATTACCAAATAAAAGAAAATCTTAAAAACTAAAGTGGAAAAAAAAACAAAAAAAATTAAAATATATATAAAATAAGCTTAGAAATTAAAAAAAAAAGAATAAAAACAAATTATAGTCCAAAAACTATAGAAAAGTTAGCAAAAACACACACACACAAAATAAAATATATATAAAAAATACAAATTAAAACACCTAAAATTACTAAATTTAATAATAATAAAAAAAAAACTTAAAACAACAT
>ML782304.1:79911-128157 GCA_009831015.1 Picea engelmannii
TGTAAATCCTTCAATCCTATCCCAAGTTGTTCTTAAGGGGGGATGTTAGGATATTTAGACACTTAGGAGTTAGTTAAGATCTACTTGGTCTAATATGTTGTTAGCTAAAAGTGTGTTTCTTTAGTATGCATTAGTATGCATTTGTAGTTAGGAAATATGACAGTCATGATATGTTCCCGACATAGAGTGATCCGACGGTTCATACTCTCATCGATCTTAACGACCATTGATCCATGGCTTAACACCCGATTGGTCCATGATCTCTATTTAAAGAGCATGGAGGGTCATTTGCCGATGATCGATTGTGAGAAAATCTCTTGTAAAATATCTCTGTAATATTTTTCTTTGCATTAATAAACTGCTCCAAGTGGCCGCGTTGGCTGGGGCCGTGGATGTTTCCCCGTAGGGGATTTACCACGTGAAAACATCGGTGTGTTGATATTTGATCTGGTTATGTGAGTGGTTACTGAAGGTGTTTGTCCTTTGTTGGAATACCTGTGTTGTCGAACAATGTACGACCATCCAATTGATGACCTCAGTTTGTCCATCTGTCTCGAGGTGGAAGGCAGTGGATTTGGTGAGCTTGGTATCCAATAGTGACCAGAGGCTCGACCTGAATGAGATGAGGAACCGATTTTCACAGTTTGAGATAATGTTTTTTGGGATCCAAAAATGTACCCATACTCGTTCAAAGAATATCTTGGCAGTGGCTTCAACTGTGATGTTCTTCTTGTAGGCAACTAGAATCACCATCTTGGAAAAGCGATCAACAACCACAAAAACATAGTCATTGCCCCTCTTGGTGGATGGGAGGCCCGACATGTAGTCCATTGAGATGGATTCCCACGACCTGCTAGGAGTAGGAGGAGGGGTATAAAGGCCCTATTTCTTAGTCGTCGGTTTGGAAATAGCGCAGGCAGTGCAGGGCCTGATATACTTGCCGACATCCTGTCGAAGTTTTGGCTAGTAGAAATGTTTTTACAACACTGCCACTATATTTTCGATGCCAAAGTGTCCTTCCACCCGACTATAGTGAGATTCCCAAATCAGCTTCACATTATCGCTTGATGGAACACAGAGATGGCCCAAATGACACAACAACCCATCCTGAAGATGGAAATTAGCAACCACTGAGTTGGTGCACAACATTTGGTAGGTGGTGCAGAAGTCAGGGTCTATCTCGTAGAGGTGGGGCCATCCATAGGTCTCGTGGCCGCAAGATTCTAGCACCGTGGTGAGTGTCGTGACCGAAGTTTGACTGAGGAAGTTAGAAACTCGGTTGGTACTTCCTATTTTATACTTGATGTTGAGGTGGAACTGCTGTAAGTATGTTGACCACTTCTAATGGCGGTCATTCTGCATTTTTCCTTGGTTCTGCATGAACTGTAGTGGGTTGTGATCAGTGTGGATGATTGTCTCCTCCCAAGAATGTAATGTCTCCAATGGTGGTAGGTTTGCACACTGGAGTTCATTTATTTGTCGTAATTAGGGTACTTACGAACAACATCGATATTGTCTCACTATGATATGCCACGGGGTGGCCGTGTTGAGTGAGAACGACTCCCACAACATAGTTTGAAGCATCTGTATTGATCTCAAAGGGATGTTGCAAGTTCAGTAATGAAAGTACCGGGGATGAGCACAAGCTCTTCTTCAAGTCATCGAAGGCTTGTTGTTGGTATAGGCTCGACACAAAATTTTCCTTACCACCACCCCTGGTTACATGGTTTAAGGCCCATGCAATATGAGAGAATCCTAGCACGAACCTGCGATAGAAATTGACGAGGCCCAAGAAGCTTCGAAGTTCAGTGAGTGTGGTTGGGGATGGTAATTCATGGATGACCTAGATCTTGGTTGGATCCACATGCACACTGTGTTGATAAATGATGTAGCCTAAGTAATGGACCATGTCCATGCCGAAGGAGCATTTTTCCAAGTTTGCATATAGTTTGTGTTGTCGCAGGGTGTGCAAAACCTGTTGAATATGATGCAAGTGTTCCTCCCAATTCTTGTTGTATATGAGGATGTCATCCAGATACGCCACTACAAAATTATTGGTGAAAGGTTGTAGGATATCATCCATCATCCTCATAAAAATTGCAGGAGAATTTGTCAAACCAAAGGGCATGACCAGTCATTCAAAAAGACCTTCTTTTGACTTGAAGGAAGTATTCCATACATCTTTCTGTTCTATTGGGACCTGGTGGTATCCAAACTTTAGATCAATCTTACTGAAGTATTTGGCCCCCGTGAGCTAATCAAAGAGGTCATAGATTTGGGGAATCAGGTACTGGTTTTAGACTGTGATTTTATTCAGGGCCCAGTAATCAATGCAGAGTCTCCATGTCTCATATTTCTTCTGCACTAGCATGATTGGGCTCCCACAAGGCGATGAGATGGTACATATGTGCCCCTTGTGGATTAGTTCTTGGATTTTCCTCTTGATCTCCTCATTTTCATTTTCTAACAAAGAGAAGCAATAGAATGGCCCATTGGGTAGTAGTGTGCCTGGGGTCATATCGATGGTATGCTTGACCTGGCAGTGTAGAGGTACCCCGGTAGGAGAGGAGAAGACATCTGAGTATTCTTCCACGACCTTATCCACTTGATTTTTTTGTGTGGAGAGATCAACCGCGGAGGCCCTGGATGTGGCTGCGATCTTTTGCTCACTCTGAGAGAGAATCATGAAGAAGACAAATTTGCTAGTCTGAGATATGACCTTCCTGCATTGCTTGACAGAGATCAAGGAAATAACACTAGGAGGGACTGCCTCAGGTATCCTGTACAATTTCCTTTTCAAAGTAATAATAACACTACGAGGCCTAGACTCATATACAACATGATGTTTCGATAAATAAGGTTGGCCCAAAAGAACATTACAAAATTCAAGAGGAGCAACATCACACAATACCTCATCTTCTAAGGGCTTGATGTCATATGGAATTCGACACTATTGGCTGATGCGAAGATCGCTTCCTTGGCGGAGGCATCCAATGGTGTAGGGTTGTGGGTGCGACGTTGTCAATGGGGCCAACTGATTGATGACCTCTATTGAGATGAGGTTCTACGGGCTACCACTATCAATGATGAAGTGAAATGTGGTGCCTTTTACCCACATATGTGAATGCAAGAGGTGCTCTCCTTCTTCTGACTCGTCTGGTTCACCAGGCTGGAGTTTGGTGGTAGCAATGGTGGCACTGGGTTCCATGTCAATGATCCCTTTTCACCTTTCTAGTTATGACTTAGAGTCAGAACCCGCATATGATTAAGAGGCTTTCACTTTGGCCACCAATGATGTCTTTGAGTGACAGTCAACAATGTTATGCCAAGGGCTCTTATGGAAGTCGCACCACTTCCCGGTATATTTCTTTGTCTTTCCGATGTCCTTCTTTGCATGCGGCTTGGAATAGTTGTCCCGATACTTTCCATATTTGCTTTGTCCTTTTTCTGTAGGTTGGGGCTGCCCTTTCTTGGATTTTTCTATGAGGGGTTCTCGGGCCCAAATTGTTGCGTCTTTTGTTTGAGCTTCTGCTCAATTTTGACGACATATCGACAGGTCGTGCTTAAGGACGAGATGTACAGAAATTCCATTTTGGTATAGATGTATCTATGTAGAGAATCATGATACTAGAGCACTAGATGTCACTCTGAATCTTTGATACCCAGCTTGGTGCGCAAGGTATGGAAGATATTTGTGAACTCTGACACTTCTTGGTCTCTTTCTTGATGCAATGTGGTCCATTTGGTATACAAGTCATCATAACTTTCGACAAGGTAGTATTGTTCCTTAATAGCATCCCTGAAGGATTCACGGGTGGCCTTGACTGTAAATAATGAGGGTTCCTCTGTTTCCTTTTGCTCACAGAAAGTTTCCCACCATTCTTTAGCATGGGGAATGGATTTTGAGGAGCGCAAAAGTAATCTTTTCTCTATTCGAAAAGTATTGGACAGAAAAATACCCTTCTGTTATATTCAACCCCTTGTCTACAACATCTGCGTCTATCTAACCTTCAAATATAGGAATATCGAAGTTTATTTTTACCTTGAAGGGGGCGGTGCCTCCTCTTGAGGATGATGTGTTGCCTGTTGGTAGCCGTCGAAGGATTTTCACGAAACTATCCATCATCTCGTTCCTTTGTTGGGTGAGATATTCCTCAAGCAACATTTTGAAAGGATCTCTTGTCTCATCATCTTTCTTTTCTCCTGCCATGATAGGTCTCTTGGGTGTGCGAGAGCTTCTGTCCTCAAGAGAAACAAGCTCAAGACCCAATTCTTTGTACCCTGACCTCGTTGGGGACATGCATTAAGACGACAAGGAGCAAACCACTCTGATACCACTGATCCATATTTTATGAGAAGAATGATATGAATACATATTATTCAAAGATGCTTAAAACAAAATAACAAAGATACAGTTGAATTGGTTTTCTATTCAATAAGGAAATAAGTTGAAACTGTAAAATGCAGCGGAAAACAAGCTTTCTGGAATGGTGGTGGATTATCTTTGAGAAGAGATGTGATGGCGACGCTCATTATCAAGAAAATAGTTACAATGAGGCTCTGAAGGCCTTTTACAATAAACAATAATGTCAAAAACCTTAGACATCCAAAAACCTAACCCTAAGAGATGAAGCGCCAAAAATCATATGGGCCCTGCATGGGTAAGTTAGTACAACAACTTCCCGAGGTCGTAAATTTTGCATACGATCTTCATTGTAGGCGCACAATAGCTCGTTGGAAAGGTCACCTAGGCCCCAAATCCCCAAAAACTGTCGTTTAGGGCCTCAAAATGGCCCCAGAAGTTTGGAACCTGAAAAACTACCAAGGTGGAAAATTGTTTTTCGAGCCAGTGGAATAGGTGGGTGGCCACCGATATCCACCTGGATCAGAAGTTTTATAACCTGAGGATGATATATGGAGGCTCAATGGCAGAGAATTTGAGTGCCTTCAATACTATGGTAAGTTAGTTAGTATATGTTGAAATTAAAATTTCAGATGAAGATAAGTGTATCAATTTATTGTTCTCTCTATGAGACTCGTGGGAAAGTCTTGTTGTGGCCATAGGTAGTAATACAACTTCCTTGAAGTTTGATGAAGTGGTCTCATCCTTATTGTTGGAGGAGATGAGATGAAAGAACATGTAAGGACAGAGCACAAAAGCATTATTTGCAAGAGGATGCTCCTAGGAAAGAAGTATATCTAAGTCCTCAAGTGGGAGATCTAAGTCTAAGGGTATATCTAAATTGCCCATAAATTTTGTAAAGGTATGTTGGAGATGTGGAAAATAAGGGCACTACAAGAAGCAACATGGATCCAATGTTGAGAAAAACAAAGGATCTAAATAAGATCCTTCAACATAAGAAAATATCTTCAAGGAAGAAGGAGGGGATGTGTACTTGGCTTTTTCAAGAACACATGCAGATCATGAGGCATGGTTGATTGACTCAAGGGAATCCTTCCATATGACTCCCCACAGAGAGTGGTTCTGTGAATATGAAAGGTATTATGGAGGTAATTTTTTCCTTGGTGATGACTCGACAACTAGAATCATAGGACGAGGAAAATTCAAGTTGAGGCTCATATATGAAACCATTAGAACACTACCGGGTGTTTTGCACATCCCAGGATTGACCAGAAATTTGATTTTTGTAAGAAAAATGGATGATGCAGGGGTAAAAACAATATTTGAAAAGGAAACATGTAGGATGGTTCGAGGAGCAACGGTGTTGTTGAAGAGAGTTTGGTTTGGAACTTTTTATAAGCTCCAAGGAAGCACTATTAGTGATGGGTGTAATAGTTCCATTTTTCCTGATATTGGATTTGAAATAAAGATCATTGAATGGAAAGAGTTCAAGATTCTCTGAATGGAAAGAGTTCACATTGAATGGAAAGACTTCAAGATTCTTTGTTATCATGAGAGCCTTAGATTATGTTTTAAATAGGTTCAAATTCTTATAATGGACAAGATATTTTTTATCTTTGTGATCACTTTAATTGTCGACTCACTAAGTCATAAACATGAACATGCCCTGGCCACTGATGTCTTTAGGATAATTCTTTTGAGACTTCCCTAGTCATGGCCAAATTAATAAAGATATGTTTGGAGTTGACCCATGAAGTTTAAATAAATAATGATAACTACATATCAAAGCAACTCTTGTATCACCTTGCTTCCCTAGAACCCATCATGCAGAAATGCTACATAAATTACAAATCAAGAGGGTGAAATATATAGTCTAAATAAATGGGAAGTACAAGTAAACTCGTCAGGGCTATGGATTCTCATTGGAAACAAGTCCATTCTTGTATGATACCAAGACAACTTCGTCAGGGTTATGGAAGTTTGTTGGCAGCAAAGCAATGTCAGGAAAAAAGAGACAAGGAACACACATTGGTCTATAAATAGTCAAGAACAAGATTTTGTGGTGTCTCGATCCTCACAGATGTATAAACCAAGTTCCTCCCTTAATTATCTCTTTGGTATTATCATGAAGATCATCAAGGCTAGTACTACATTCTCATCCTTTAGAAAGCGCGAGTGTTGTGTGGTCCATAGTACAGATCCACCTATCAAATTTTCAAAAATTATGTTGTTAAATATTTATAGAGTAAAGGTAAATATGGAACATAGATAATTGGTTCTCCCAACAAGTATCCATTTGTTGTGACATACACAACAACCCACTAAATATATTTATTTTTAGTGGGTACCTACACTACCAAAATTTTGTAAGGTAATAATCTTTTTACCCTAATGGTTTTTTACTTCTCATATTGATGTTTTAATGTGGATGCCAAAATTAATTTGATGCATAATAGACCCTTTCTACAATCCTCCCCACCAACTGCTTTGAAACTTGGTTAAAGTTAAAACCACCTACAACCACTTATCCCCTCACCTTATTACTCATGTGATATCAAATGGTATCATCGACACTTATCCTCCGACATCCTAATGTAGTCAAATGTGAAAGTTCTGATGATGATGCTTTAACAATGTTGTCATTGGTGAATCCATTTAAGGGTTGGTTCATCATGAGTTAGATTTTACCCCGATGATGATATCGACAACGTGGTTGGTTATGTTGTTGTCGAAAGGAGATTAGTACTTAGTCTTGAATGAAGATGAGCTAGGCCCCATTTCTCACCAGTACCTTAATTCTTTATAAGATCATTACAACTACACAACATCCCAGTCCTATCCATATGACCTCGATCACGTATCATCGATTCTTGGCATCCGAATCTCCATAGTTTTCAAATCTAAAATTATGACGACGATATCCTTGTAACGTCGGTGGCGGAAAATCACCATGGAAATAAATCTGTCATGACTTGTTTGTTGATGTTGACAATGATATTCGTACTTTAAGAGTCATGTCACTACACAAGTGGCCAACTATTATTGGTTTTGAATTTACTCGGGTTATCATAATATACTATTTTCCATTCGGGCCCCAGCCTTTGCATCCATGCATTATGACACTTATATAACTTTCACGAGACTTTATGTTCACACATGATAGTCTCTCTTTGGATTACAGTTTTTGAACAAATGTTTTATCATCGGAGGACATCATAAGTTTACCACTATTCCCCTTGTGGAATCTTCCAACGATGACATCGCTCAAAACAAATTGTTGATGACCTAACCTTGGAACCATTTGATGGACCAGATCTATCCACTTCTTAATGACTGCATCTCAACCGTCAATATCTATATTTTTTCTTTGACCTTACAGCTAATCCTTCAATCTGGTGTCATAAATTGTAAGGGAAAGGTTTATCATAAGTGGCCCAATCATAAATCCCACAATATCACCACAACCCTTCGACACATTTTCCAAGAATACTCAATAATGTAATTATGTCATCGTCGAAAAATTTCCTTGTTGAATAAGCCTCATTTTTCAATTTGTCGACGATGATGTCAACAAACCTCTCTTCTTATTAACTCCTCCTCCATGACAATATGGAAATGGTTATAACCACTGATTTGTATATGAGAAAATATTTATGGCTCATTGTACAACTCTAACCAAGTCATAGCTATAATGCATTTTACATTAATTACACAAGGCTTGGGTAATTTTTGAAATATTATAACTCAGTTTAGAATTAATCAATATTACCTGACTCTAATACCGCAAGAAACACACAAAGGACATTGCTGCAAAATTCAGGTAACTTTTTCTTTGGGATACAGTATTCAAAGTAACAGGTAAATATTTTGTAGATTATTATTAGGTATCACTACTCTCTGTAACAGTTTGATACTAAATTCATTCCATTTGTTGTCACGATTGAAAAGGTAAAAAAATATCTCAAATTCAAACTAGAAAGGGAAAATCCCAAATAGTTGTAGTTCTTGCTCATGTTCATGGAGTAGAATCTCTCAATATTTCCAACATGAATAGAAATGACAGAAGAGAGTATCATCCCAGCCACTGTGAAATTCATGACATGTTCCAAATTGAGGATTTCCCATCCAACGACAAAGATATCAAAGAGTAAAAAAATATCCACAAAAACGACATTCACACGTTGGTTGCTTAAACATAACTTTTCCCCTACAAAGATCCTGCAATATGGTGTTTTTCACATCTGCAAAAGGACACAGGGTTGATAGTAAATGATTCACGTGTTCCAATTACATCTCTCAATACAAAATTCATCAAGGTCCAGTATAAAACCATGGAGCCCATAGTTGCACTAGATGAATCATTCCTGGACAAATTCGGGGTCGATCATAATGACTTTGAAACTCTAATGGAGGACTGGTTCATTGATGAAGAATGGTCATTGAAGATAGAATAAAAATATGTCTTAGCACATTATCTGAAAGACCCCTACATGAAATTAAACGCAATGATTTTAATACTCTATGGAGAGGAGACCAACACCCACTTTAGGATGCAATGGTTTCTGAGGGCCTACACAGTGACCAAGACTGGAAAAGCATTCATTTGGGAAAGTATCTGATCATTCATCATCACAAATCGAGTTTGAGATCCCCAAAGTATGAAAAATCCTAGTTTTTATATGTCATCCTACCTTATAGATGCAATTTGCATAGCCAATAATTTTCCTGCATTTAATTGGGCTTGGAGCCCAAATCAGAGCCCAATCCACGTTTATTGTTCTCAGTTGTGGGAAGTGAATTGTAAAGAACATTTCTACAATTTGTGTCATTACTTCTTCTCTCCCCTACACAAGCACATCTTTGGTGTTCACCCACACATAATATCCTCGGAGGCTATCAAGTTTATGAGAGGAATAGGGGACTGATACAAGAAAAAATATTATACCTTCATCGAGATATTTGGGGCTACAGGACCACCGCATTTGTCACCCAAATATGTCCCCGATAAATTGTTGGAAAGAGATATAGAGTACCAGACAATAGAAAAAGGAGCCACTGCCTACTTATCAGATAAAAACAAAATATACAAGCCCATTTTCCCTCTCCACATAGGCCAATTCTCTCTGTTGAATAAAAAACAAGTTGAAAAAGAGGCCAAAAACCTTAAGGAATTATGTCTTTGTGTTACAAACTAAAAAGAGTATTACCCTCTAAATCTGGTGTATGAGCATATGAGGGTTGTCAATTTATCACTGCGGGTAATGCACGAAGTCAATTTTGTATAAGATATATTCATGGGAGCCTTGTATTTTGAAGAGGTGATAGACAAACTTACTATTGAAATAGCTTGATAAAATATTTAGGAAGAGGAAGAAGAAGATAGGATCTTGACGATAGCACCGTTCCAAGCCTTACTCCAAAAGGACAAAGAAAGACAAAAGGCTCAAGAATTTGAAAAGAAAGACAAAAGGAAATAAGATGAAGAGAAAATAAATGCTGCCAAATCTCAGAAGAAGGGACTTGAGAAAGTAGCATGGTGGTGAAAATAAATACTGACACAAGTATACTCAATGTTCCATTGGAAGAATGTACTCCCCTAGCAACTATCCCAGGATGTATTTCAATCACTTCTGTAGGACTTGGAATTGAAGGTGCAGTTTATGTCGTAGGTGACTATTACTATAGCCACAATACTAAGGCCATTGAAAAGAGGATGACCAAGAGGAAGAGAGAAGGAGCTGATATAGGTCATTGAAAAACTGAATGGGTTATCAAGTGGAAAGAAAGAACAAATCCCAAAGACAACGCAATACAAGCAACCTCAACACTCCATGCCTTTGTTGGTGAAAATTTTATGTCATCCTATGAAGTTGCAATAGCTCTAGATACAACAAAATTAAGAATAGTGGAACTGGAAACTTCCATTGACACAATCAAGGAGAATGTAGCTAGTGAATTTGTAAAAGAATCCTTGACAACAGAACAGTCACGCAGAGAATAAATGGAGAGATAATTGAGACATCAAGAAAGGGACTTAACAACAAAATTTGAAAACAAGATCAATCTAAACCAAAATATGCACCTAGAGGAAACAAAAAAACTTAAAACCACACATGATCAAGAAGTTGCAAGGCTCAAAGGGGAATAGTTAGAAATAAGTGCATATAATGAAAAGATTGAAGAACAAGTCCAAAAATTGCAGCAATACAATCATCTTCTGGAGAAGACTGTAGAAGAAAGAAAGAAAAAAATAGTGGCCTTAGAATTAATCAAAGAAGAACCCATCGAGGAAAATGAAACACTAAGAGATATGCAGAAAATTATTTCTCTTACTGTACAACCTTCAAAAGAATTAGTTGGACCACATGAAAGTAGTTCAACAAATGAATGTCACGAAAGAAAAATATCAGAAGGTTCAAAATGCATATGACCATATCGTCCAATGGCAGGAAGTTTGTGATAATCCTCCCAGCAGCTTACCAATGTATATAGACAAGCAGAAGATTAAAGGAGAATGTTTACTTGAAACAAGGAAATATATTCTAAATAGCATGGAGAATACATAGATGAAGGAATATAAAGCTAGCGGGAAGTTATGCAGATCATCCAAAGAGCTACTATAATAGTTCGTGATGGAAAACAGACCAAACTTGGGAAAAGCAGGATCATCTCATACAATGATAGAAGATGTTGAGACTAGAAGGAATATGAACATGAAGGCTATTGAAGCCACAAAAGAAATTGATCAGTAAATACTCAATAAAATAATTTTGAATCCAAGTCAACTGATTCTGTTAATTGAAAATTTCATACAACAGACGAAGGAAATGTTAAGGGAAAAAATCATAAGTCTGATTTATGATGGGGAGCTGGAACTTGAAAAGATCAATTTAAACAAAGTATATACCATCCTCAAGGAATTCACACTGTGGAGAATCTTCATTGATAAAATGCAACTTCCGAAATCCACTTTATCATTGTAACTGAACACTATATCATAATCATTTTTGTTATCATTCTAATATCCCAATTGGGAATGCGAACATAAAGGTTGTAATTGTTCGTTGATCATTTGACAGTTATAGAATTTGAAATGCATCTCTTCATATTTTATAAAAGAGATGAATGTAAAGAAGCATGGACTTTTTCGCTTTGTATTGCACGTTGTACTATTACTCCTAATGATAAAGAGCAAGAGGCTTTTTATGGAACTGTGATTGTAGTGAATGTATTTTAGACTATTCTTAATGCATACGTTTTAATTTGAGTACATCATGTTCATGTGCATGAATTGTTTTTGCAATGTTCCTATATGCTCAGATTGTCACAGTTTCCTTTATTGAATGCAGTTATAATATTGTTGTATGTAATAACAACTAATTGTTGTTTTCTTCTTAATGATATTATTGTGCTTATATACCATTTGAATTTATGAACTATTTCTAATTCAAAAGGCTATTTTTCTTAACCGAGTTCAATCTCCTTTAGTTAGCTCTTGATCAAGATAGGATTAGTATAGTTTAGGTTTGCATCTTAGAATAATTATAGGTAGAATCATTGTAGTTCAGTTTAGATTTTAATTCATTTGAGAACCTTCAATTCTCAGATTCATATTTATATAATAGACTTAGTTTGGAAACCAGGCAAACATACTAGTTGGAAATGCCATCCCAAATGAGAGTGAGTCTAATTGGGACTTTCCATCGAGCATTCTCCCTTACCTGATTGAACGGGCCTTTTGGACCTATCAACATAAAGTTAAATTCACAGTTGAAGAATGAAAGAATAATTAGCAGAGTAAGTAGCACAAATAAACAAAGAAGTACACATTTGAAACAAAAATAAATCAAAAGAAACAATAGACATATATAATGAAATAAGCCAACAAAGAATGGTGTTGAATCTATCTTTAAAACTTGATTAAATGAAATAATAGTCTTCAAGTTCTGGTCAATACACTCAAATATGTGGATAATAAGTGGGCCAAAGCTATCAAGTTCTGGTTTGAGTGTGTAAAATAAGGGTATATTGTTGAGTGCAGTGATTCCTTCAAGAATATTGAAAGAAAATTTGTTGTCAACCCCAGAAGGAAATTACTGGAAGAAATCCCTTTATCTATAAATATGGTGTTCATGAAGAAGGGGTCGATGTGCATGGAGCCCGATAGAATTTTTGAGTCAACACCTTCCTTCCCCCTGTGTGCACGTGGAGGGGGGATGGAAAGAAGAGGGAAGAAGAGAGAAATAATGGATTTAGAAGAAGGGATCCAGAAAATGATGAGATGAGGTGACAAAAGTGTTAGAATATTGAGACATATGAATAAACATACAACAATATTAAACAGAAGAACCTTACTATAATATCATCCTATCCATATAAAAACATCATTTAATCTTAATAAGAAATATAAAAGAGATAAAGAGTGCATCAGATGTACATGGTGAAACCCCAATGTGCATAAACATCCACGTGAAGGTATTCTTTATAAATTTCCAATCTTACATTTGTGGAGATGCTCTCAAGTTTAAGATTGGAGCTTTCTGAATAATAAATAAGACAACACCTTCCCATGGATGTTTCCCCACATTGGGGTTTTATCACATATATCTGGTGTACTCTTTTTCTCTTATCTCTTTCTTATTATGATTAAATTCTATTGTTATATGTATAGGAGGATAGTTTAATAAGGTTATTATTTTTAATATTGTTGTATGTTTATTCATATGTCTCAATATTCTAACATGGTGTCAGAGAAGGTTACTATACTCTACCTCCTTCAATAATATTTTACACAACAACATTTTCTTCAAATTGTTTTGGGCTCTCCTTATTTTGTAGTCATGTCATCAAATCTATTTTCCATTAAGGATTCTCTTCAGATCTAGGCATTTTGCTACAAGATTGAGTTTTATTCTTTTTAAATCTAATCTCACAATTATCTCCATGATAAAGGAATCGGCTAAGATTGACTATTTGTTCATTAAATTTGGCTTCGGTTTGCCCAAATTTGGATTAATTTTCCTAAGCCTATCCTAGAGAATTGAGTTTTTTTATCCAAATTTTTTTTGGGAATTTTTTAGGTTAGATGGTTTACCGAACCTATTTTTTTACCAAGCCTAGTTTTATTCCCAAACCTAGCCATTTCTTCCGAAGCTGGTAAATTTTGATCCTGGAGGCCGTTTTGGGTGATTTTTCCCCTTGTGTTTGATTTTTCATGATCTATTCAACTATGCTGGTCTGCCTCCTCCGTGTTTCTCATATGGACTATTTGACCTCCATTTTTTCGTACTGCTATGTTTTTTTCTCCAATTCCACTATACGACTGCATTTTTTAGCATTTTTGCAAGTTTTGGTTTTTATTCAAGGGGTTGATTAGATGCTTTAGAGGCCAATTTATTGTTTTCAAAGGTTGAATTGTTGCTTGAAGAGGTTGTTTTCTCTATTGGGGAACCATATGACTGTTTTTCTCCCAATGAACCATACAACCGTGTTTTACAACATATAAACATATTTTCTTCAACAACAATGGATTTCCTTGGAAGCTAGGATATTTGGCAATTGATTTCTATCTCTATGATCAAATATAGGGCATTTACTTCCAATTTCCTCACAGGTAAGAAGAAATTTCAGTTTATAAGCTTCTTGTCTTTGTTTGAATTAGGGTTTAGGTTCTTGTTTTATTCATCATAATGTCTTCAGAAGTAGCTTATGTTCCTAAGTTAGTGGGTCCTAACTATCTTACATGGAAGAGAAAGATGAATGATATTATTATGAGTAAGAATCTCTGTCAGTTAGTCAATGGTGAACATAAGAAACCTATCGATGTTAAATACTTGGTTATATGGGAAGAATGATGTGATCAATCAAGAAGACTCATTGGTCAAACAATTTCAAATAGTATTCTGGTACATATTAATGTCGAATATAGCTCGGTTGAGGTATGGAAAACTTATCCTCTTTATTTGATAAATCTAATGATGTATCTACCTACTACCTTGAAAAGAAAATCCATGAGTTAGATCCTAAATATTTTGAAATGATAGAATCATTTATTGTTGAACTGAAAACCCTAAATGAAAAATTAAATAATTATGGCAAAGATTACAAGAAAACGGATACATCCCTAGTAATTCTTGTAGAAAAAATAATTCCTTCTTATTTTGATATGTTTATCCAAACTAGGCATAGAGAAATTGAATTGTCTAAAGGATATATGACACCTATATTTGAATATTTTTGTAAAGGTTTGATTAATAAGAAACAAAGGTCGATTGATTCGGGTCAATTAACTTCTAATAAATCTCTAATGACACATAATAAAAATAATCCTAATAAATTTTTTAATAAAAATATTAAATCACATACTAAAGGATCTTCCCAACACTTTTCTCACTATGCTTGTGATAATGCTAATAAAAAGAAAGTGTTTAATCCTTGTAAGCATTGTGGAAAAACCAACTATCCTGAAAATATTTAATTTAAACAGAGACGTGAAATTTCTAAATCCAAGAAGAAATCCTTCGCTAAACAATAGGTTTCTCTTTGTGCCTATTATGTTCAACCAGGTAAATATTCTTCTTATATAGAATGGATTATGGATTCTGGTTCTTCTAACCATATGTTTGGTATTGCTTCATTTTTTTCTTCTTATGACACTCACAAGAAAACATCTCAGAAAGTATATATTGGTGATGGTAAACAACTTTTAGTAGTACGTTATGGTAATGTTAAAGTTCCTAATGGTACATTGGAAGATGTTTTTTATGTTCATGGCATTCCCATCAATCTACTTTCAATTTATTGTGCTTGTCAAAAAGGTTATAAGTTTGAAACATGGCCAAATAAATATGTTCTTAAAGATATCAAACATAACTTTAAAGTAGTTTTTTCCAGTCATGTTGATCATGATTCTGGTTTATATAAATTTTCTAGTTTTCATTCAACTAAAAATCAACCATTTTATTCCTATGTTGTTCATGTTGATGAACAAAGTAAATTATGGCATGAAACATTAAGTCACCTGAATTATGGTAAAATGAAAATGTTATCTAAAATAGTACTTGGATTACCTTCAATTTCTTCCACTAAATGTGTTTGTGAAGGTTGTGTTCTCGGTAAACATCATATGGAAATGTTTGAGAAAGGTAAAGTTTATCATGTTAAAGAACAATTGCAATTAATTCATAGTGATATATGTGGTACTCTTGAAACTCCTTCTTTGTCTCATGCTATCTATTGTCTTACTTTTATTGATGATTGTAGTAGAAAATATTGGGTTTATGTTTTGAAACATAAAAGTGAAAACTTTGGTAAATTTCAAGAATTTAAATCCATGGTTGAAAATGAATCAAGTAAAAGTATTAAGACATTGATAACTGATAATTGGGAGGAATTCACTAAAAATGCATTTATTGCATATGTATCTAAGCATGGTATTCAACATCAAAGGATTGTTCCTTACACACCTCAACAAAACGAGGTCGTTGAAAGGAAAAATATAAGTTTGGTTGAAATGGATAGATGTATGCTTTATTCTAAACGATTACATAAAAGGTTTTGGTTTGAATCCATTTGTTGTGCTAACTATATTTTAATCGAGTTCCTACTAAGGTAGCTTTGAATGTTACTCCTAAAGAAAAATGAAATGGATGAAAACCTTATATAAGTAACTTTAAGATATTTTGCAGTGAATGTTGGTCCCATATTCCCAATGACACACATAAAAAGTTAGATCACAATTCTCACAAATGTGTTTTCATCGGTTATAGTGAGGATCCTAAAGATTACATGTTATTTGATCCATCTACCCAAGGTGTTATCATTCAATGTGATGCTCAATTTAATGAATTATCTCCTTCCCTTGAGTCCCTTAAACCTCATGTTACCTTGAATTTTCCTTCATCTCTTGTTATTCCCATCTCGATTCCCCCTTCTTTCATCTTTGTGCCTAATCTTGATCATAGTTCACCTACCTCTTCAAGTGATCCTCATGAATGTTCCAAATATAATAGAGTGCTTCCTGCCACTACCCCTCTTCCCGTTTGGGCTCCGAAAACTCTTGAATCCGTAGGTTCTAAGATTGGTATTCCTTTCGATACTCATCAAACTAGATCTGACTTTTCTCTTATGACTAAAATTTTGGCTACAAATGATCCTTCCACATATGCTAAAGCTAAGGACAAACCTGAATGGGAAAATATAATGATTGCAAAGTGTGACTCATTAATGAAGAACACGACTTGGATTCTTGTTCCCCTTCCTCCTAGACAAAATTTAGTTGGTTGTAAATGGATAATAAGACAAAGTTCACTACAGAAGGATATATTGAAAAACATAAATATCAGTTAGTAGCAAAAGGTTCTTCTTAACATATTGATTATAATGAACCTTTTGATCCAATTGCTAAAATGAAAACTATACTAACCATTATTTCTCTTGATGCATCTTATCAATGGGAACTACACCAAATGGATGTCAAGAGTGTTTTTTTGAAAGGTTATTTTTGTGAATACATTTATATGAAACAACCCCTTGGTTTTATCATTGTTGAAACTTCAAATTTGGTATTCAAGTTAAGCAAGTCTTTATGTAATCTTAAGCAAGCCCCTAGAGCTTGGTATGATATAATTGATACTTATTTCTTGAAGAATGGTTTTAAACTGTGTATATCTGATATGAATCTATCTTTAAATAAATTTGGTGATGAATTTCTCTTTTTTGTATTATATGTGGATGATCTTATCATTATTAACAGTCAACTTGCATCTATACAAAACATGAAGAATAATATTAAGAATTAATTTGAAATGAAATATTTAGGGATCTTGCACTATTTTCTGGGTCTTATGATTTGGCATATCTCTGATGGTATTTTTTTTTGCAGCCTAAGTATGTAACATATTTACTTGATCAGTTCCATATGAGTGATTTTAAGACTTCACCAACACCATTTCAATCCGGTGTAAAATTAATTGTTGATTGTACTACTCCTCATGTTGATTCTACTCTTTATCGTCATCTTGTAGGAAGTTTGATATATTTGACACACAACGGGATTGACCTATCTTCTTCCATTAGTATGGTA
Source organism: Picea engelmannii (assembly GCA_009831015.1). NCBI lineage: Eukaryota > Viridiplantae > Streptophyta > Pinopsida > Pinales > Pinaceae > Picea > Picea engelmannii. Next base: position 97,359 of record ML782304.1, read on the forward strand.
TTGAGGTTTATGCATAATCCACATGAAATTCATTGGAAATTAGCAAAGAGAATTGTCAAATATTTATAGGGGACAGTGAATTATGGTGCTTTCTATTCGAGCAGGGATACAAATTATGATTGGGCATGTGATAGTTCATATAGATGTTCTACTATAGGGTACATCTTTCATCTTGGTTCCTGTTCGATCCCATGGTCTAGTAAGAAGTTGATAACTCTCTGTCTTTCATCTTGTGAATAAGAGTACATGGAAGCTAAAGAAGCATTTTGGTTATGGCATGTTCTACCAAAGCTTGGACAAGTCCAAAAATCAGCTACAACATTAAGATATGACAATCAGAGTGAAATTCATATTTCATATAATCCAATGTATCACTTCAAAACCAAACACATTGATCTTAATACTCACTACATTTGAGATCTTGTTGCGGATGGTGTTATTTCTTTGGAGTATTGTCCAACGGATTAACAAGCAATATATATCTTCATCAAATACATTACAGAGGAAACGTTTGTGCGACCTTGAAAGTTGTTGGGGATGCGGGAAGTTGTCATAAAGGGGGAGTGTTGATGCAATTCCATATTCCTCCATAAGTATTCCTTCTCCCTAGTATTCATTAAGGGGGAGTGTTGGAATATATTACTCTAGAAGCTATTTTTTTCTTATTCTTGTAGGGAATGTTGGAAGGTATTGTAATGCCATCTTCCTCCATAAGTGTTCCTTCTCCCTAGTCATCATTAAGGGGGAATGTTGGAATGTGTTACTTTGGAAGGTAATAATGTCTGGTGTTATGTAGGAAGAAGTTGTAATCTTATGTAAAAGATTTATCCCACATTCATCATGGAGTAAAATGGTCTTGTTATCATTTATTATATAAAGAGGTGAAACTACATTTATCCCACATGTATTATTGGGATGTAATTCCTTCATATCTCTTGGTATATGATAGAGATAAGAGAGACCCATGAGATACATGTTGAAAAAATATTATATTTGTAAAGGGTAAAGTATTTGTGGAGGTTCTCTCAAGTGTAAGATTGGATATTTCTGAAGAATAAAGAAGACAATAACTTCTTGTGGATGTTTCCCTAGATTGGGGTTTTACCACGTATATCTGGTGTACTCTTTTTCTCTTGTATCTTTCTTATTATGATTAAATGTTGTTTTTATATGGATAGGAGGATAGTCTCGTAAGGTTCTTATATTTAATATTGTTGTATGTTTATTCATATGTCTCAATACATATTCAAACAAAGACAATGGACCCATAAGAGCATAGGAGAAAAAGAGACGAGAGATACACAAGAAGATTCGAGCTAAGGAGGAAATCCAAGTAGAGAAAAGAAATCAAGGGTGAAGAAAGAGTAGTCAGATCCAAGATGAAGAGAAACGAAAATGCACCAGAAGGGTGTGTAACAGACATTTCCATGCCAAAGAGAAGTGCAAAAGAAAAGAGGAAATAAAAAAAATGCGAGATTAGGAGTAAGTTATGAAGAGATGATACCATGAATAGTGGGAGTAGGTTAGAAGAAGATGAAGCCATATCCCCTTGGCTAGTAAGAGATGTATTCACATTAGAGGAAAATGGGGTGTAGAGAAGTAGTTCTAACACAATAGAAGATAACGATGGATCCCTCCAAGAATGGCAAGAGGCCTTAGAAATTGTGAGTGGGCTTGTGTGGATAAAAGTAGGAAGATCTTTTGTATCCATCACTGAAGATGATAAGAGAGTATGGAGGAACCCCCTCTTTGAATCACCCCCCTTTCAAATTTTCCACAAAGAAGAAGAAACATAAGAAAGTGCAAAGATGAGACAAGTAGAAGAAGAGACATTAGAATATATGAGTGGAGGAGAAACCAAATTCAACAATACTTTGCAAGGAGGAATGTTAGTATCAACAACAACAACAAGTAGTATTCAATCAAGAATAAAATGTGTTAGATCGAGTATGGAGAACCGATAAACAACTATGAGGCTTCCTGTATTTCATGGGATAGGAAGAGATGATGCATAACAACATTGTTTTATGCATGAAGCTATATGGTCTATGAAGACAGTAACAGACAAGGCACCACCACCTTCAGAGACAATTCTCTAATGTGGTACATGAAGTACAAGGTTACTGCACCAATGGAAAAAACAAGGTCCTCGACGGAGATAAAGAGAGATCTACTTAGGGAGTTTCATAATCCTAAGTCAAAATTGTAGTGCATCACTGAGATCAAAGAGATTAGGCAACAATCTAGAGAAACAATTTTGGATAATGACCAATGGTTCAAAATATTGTTGGACATACTGGCATTTTAGATCCAAGATGTCTAGCATAAAGAATGGTTTATTATAGGACTCTTACTCCACATTCTCATCCTTCTCACCTAGCATAAAGTTATCACCCAAGAGGAGGCTATAGAAATTACAATGCACCTAAAATATATGCCAAGAGGCAGAGAAACATCAAAAGGGTTGGTGCAAGTACAATATTAGCTCACAAACACCACCATGCAACTACAAGATATGGCTAAGGCAATGTGTGAGAATGTGTGTCGTATTACGAGTCACCATGGGAATGAGTGTCCTATGCTAGGGAGTTACATGGAAATAGACATGCCGAATCCATTTCCAACCAGACCACAGACCGAGTGGTGTGAGATTTGCAGACAATGGGGCCATATACCTCCTCATTTCCCAACACTATAGAAGTATCAGAAGACTACACATACTCCATTTTGTGAGTTTTGAAAATCCATGGGACATGATGTGAACAATTTTCAATCACTAAAAGTTGATGCAAGAGCATACTGCAGATGCTTTCTGGGTCCAAGAAGAATATAAGGGTGGAGACTATGGAGGATTTGACAGAGGAGGATACCAAGGAGGCCATAGAGGAGGATATGAATGAGGAAGAAGAAGAGGATATGGTGGCGAAGGAGGAATGCCACCTACTTGCTTTAATTGTGGAGAAGTGGGTCACTTGTTGTGATTATGTACCAAACCGCACACACTCTGTGGGTATTGCCACAACACATATCATGCCATAGAGGATTGCCAAGAATTGTTGGAAAAATGGGAAGATAATAAAGGGAACTACAATATGGTGACTACAAAGCCACGTGAAGGTTAGAACCCAAAAGAAGAAGAAGCTTATGTATGGGTGTAACCCAAAGAGGAATTTTTATGGGAGTTGACTTGGAGCGAGGAGAAATTTCAAGTCAGAACATAGAAAGGAAGATCAGAAAATTAGTGCAAGCACCTGCTAAGTTTGATGTTGTGTGGTAAAATAAATTCTTGTGTGCTGCACATAGGGCTCTAGAAGAGGATAGAGAGTGGGAAGAGTTGTAGCGCATGGCACAAAATTCACTAGAAGAATCTCAGGTGCGTGAAGAATTGCAACAGACAATGCAGAGGGAATTGGAAGAAGACCGCATGAATGAGGAAGTACAATTCACAACACATAACGAAATGGAAGAGGAACGCATGCATGAAGAGTTGTGATGCATGTCGCGGGAGGAAGCACAACACAACACTTACTGTGAGGCTGAATGAGAAAACCAAATAAGTGATTTCTTGTGTTGTTTTCTTAAGATGTTAACTGATCCTCAAGATGTAAATAAATTGACCCACATGTTAACAAGATGTATGGGGAAGAGGAAACCACTGTAGTTATTTCAACCCCGCTACCAGAACGGGATGTGCACTAGGTGAGAAGACAAAATCACATGAGAAAATAATTTAAAATGATATTTGAGCTCATAAACTATGAGATGGACAATGTCATGTTGGACCTAGGATCTAACGTGAAGATATTGTTGAAGAAATCTTGGGAGTTGATGGGTAAACTAAACTTGGTGTGGTCCCTGATTAAACTATGGATTTCCAACCAATATAGAATTTATCTTATTGGTAGGCTAGAGCAAGTGGAAGTGAACATTGAGGGGGTAAAAACCTGAGCATATTTTGAGGTGATTGAGATTATGGAGTTTACTAAAAGTTAGAGAAATGACTACAAAGTAATGATGGAATACTAAGAATAGGAAGGTACAAGGAAATGAGAATTAGTAAAATAGGATTAGTGCAAATGGAAATGAGTAGAGGATGGTGAAGAGCATACGTAAAAAAAATCTAAGAGAGGGTGGAATTTAATGAGAGTGAGGACATGTATACCTCCAATTTGGATTTTCCATTTATTGGATTACATACAATCCACCCATCCAACACATAAGAACCTTTTGGAGAGGGTTTCATAGTAAATGAAAATAAAGAGGGAAGATAAAATATCAACTTGGGAAAATGGCACGTCGTGATCTAAAGAAGATGTGAAATGTTATGAAGGTTATGACAAAATATCTAGAATAAAATGGATCTTCCATGTTAATGATGATGGTCAATTTCCATTGAGATCAAATTCTCTTTATTAGACCTTAATAAAGGTAAGAAATTACTTGGTTTCCTTTAAAATTGAATTTTTGTACTAAAAAATCTTTAAGAGAAACGTTCATAAATCACCATAGTTTTGATGAGATAAAGGGCTAGGAAGGTTGGTATTGTCATAAAATATTTTGAAATTGTGATTTAGTGTGGGTGTATGTAAGACATTCTAAGAGAAAGTGGTTTTCATAGTCAACCCTCTTAGTGTCAAAAAGATGACAACATATTTCTACCCATGACGTTTTAGGAATTGTCCAATGCCTTATTTCAATATGGAGCTCCTAAGAGTTTGTTCTTATTTTAGCAATGTTTATTTCTTCTTGACATTAGTCAAAACAAAGAGATACTTTTGATCTTCTATATTAGGATCGATCACCTCCTAATAGTATACTAATTTTCTTTTATCCTATAATTATTTATTTCACTACAATTTCTTCTTAAATTTATATGTAATAATATTTTTAATAAATTATCATTATTATGTAGAATAACCTCTCCCTTTATTGCTCAATTATTTAACCAAGACTTGGCATATTTATGCCACCCCACTTGAGGCATAGGTAGTTTGGACTAGGGTTTGAAGCAATCTTAGGAAGCCTCTTTTCATCCATATTGTTTATTGTGTTCTTATATATTAGGTACCTAGTCATAATTGTGCTCGGAGAAAAGACTCACTTTTATAAAGATGATAAGATAATGTGTATTGCCTTTAATTTTAAAAATACAAATTATATACATTAATCATCATTTATAAAGAAATCCAATAATTAAAAAAAACAAACATAAAGTCTCCCTTTTCTACAAAGTTATGGTTTCCTACTATTATAAATTGATATTTTTCACAATATATCGTTTTATTGGTAAAGCAACTACCACTTAGTCCATGACACACAACATACATGAATCGAAATTACCTATAACCAAGACAAGTGTATAACTATGTTATAAAACAAATTTTTTTTCTCCAAATAATCTATAACACAACTTTGAAATATTCTTAAAAAATGATTTTCTTAATACTTTATTTAAAATACTTTATAATATTTCTTTAAAATATAAAATATTTAAAATATTTCTTTAAAATATAAAGAATTTAAAATATTTATTTAAAATATAAAGAATTCCCATACAATTTTGCTATAAGAATGGGATTATATTTACAAACACCACCAAAGTTATACTTATTCTTAAAAAATGATTTTCTTAATACTTTATTTAAAATACTTTATAATATTTCTTTAAAATATAAAAAATATAAAAAATTTTAAATATTTCTTTAAAATATAAAGAATTTAAAATATTTATTTAAAATATAAAGAATTCCCATACAATTTTACTATAAGAATGGGATTATATTTACAAACACCACCAAAGTTATACTTTATTTGCACGAGAATGGGAATCAAGAGGAAAACATAGTCAAAACATTAATTTCTTAATTTATTTTAAAAGATTGCGTGATATATTTCATAGATGTAACATCTAAATCATCTATATCATAGTGGTTAACTTAATAATATTAATTGTTATCATCCACATTACACATTAGAGTAGATAATTTAACAATATTAATTGTTGATTTAATATATCGATTCATATCATAGTGGATAGCATTAATAGTTATAATATTAGAGTAGATAATTTAATAATATTAATTGTCGACTTAATATATCAATTCATATCATAGTGGATAACAATAATAATTATAATTTACATAGTTATAATAATAATGGGTAACTTAATAATATTATCATAGTAGATAGTATTAATAGTTATAATATTAGAGTAGATAATTTAATAATATTAATTATCAACTTAATATATTAATTCATATAATAGTGGATAATAATAATAATAATAATTTACATAATAATAATAAAGGATAACTTAATAATATTACCATGACATTTTAAAAAGTCCCACTAACAATCCTTTTCCATGGTCTCAACAACCAATCCAAACTATCCTAATCTCTTATAATATAGAAATCTATTATATTTTTAACACATTTCAAACTTGACATAAATTATCAAGGCAAATTCTACTTAGCATCCCACATAATATGTTAATAGGACATGCAAGTAAGGTGCTCAAGCATAATTTTGGAAAATGGTCTATTCCACATAAATGTTATTAGGTAAGACATCATTGACAACCAATTTTAATGAGAAATTAAAAAATAAAACTAAAAACATAAAAGTAAGTTAAATTTCAATCTAAAACCCAAACAAACATATAATCATTTTTGATATGAAGTCCAAATCAATGCCTTCCCATGGGGTGAGCATTATATTTAAAATGAATAGATCTAATCTACTATATTGAGAGGATTTGCAATGCTATCTTTTAAATGCAACTCCACTTATTTAGCCATGATCTTATTAAAAACATAATAAGATGTCATCCATTGATTATGTGTTTGATCATGTGTTTGGTTAATGGTTTAATTTAATCGACCCTTGATTTTTCAAAGCTCCCATTTGGCCATTATGAAACGCCCTATGAGTTGTTAGTAAACATCTTTCCCAATTTTATGACATATAATCTTAAAGAACTCACACCACAAGGAAGGAATCCATGATGATTTACCATTCTTCCTTTTGGTGAGAGGCATATTCATCTTTGACAAAAATATATATATATATTTTTGGTGAGAGGCATATTCATCTTTGACAAATATATATATATATATATATATATATATATATATATATATATATATATATATATATATATTTATTGAATCAAATTATTTTTATTATTTTTATAATGTGATAACGTGTTCATCTTAACAATTGTCAATCCGTGTTATATGAGTCATAACAAGTCCATAGTGTAAATAATGTAAATTCCTAGTATAGATACAAGGATAGAAATCAAATAGAGAATTATAAAGTTTTAGAATTATTAGTTATTTTTTAATTATGAATGATTATTTATATTCAATTTGAAAATATAACAAAATGAAATTATTTTTATAATGTGATAACGTGCTCATCTTAACAATTGTCAATCCGTGTTATATGAGTCATAACAAGTACATAGTGTAAATAATGTAAATTCCTAGTATAGATACAAGGATAGAAATCAAATAGAGAATTATAAAGTTTTAGAATTATTAGTTATTTTTTAATTATGAATGATTATTTATATTCAATTTGAAAATATAACAAAATGTGCATTTGGTAAAAATATGATAGGAATATAAGGGGATTATGAAATAATGAGAAAAAAAAAAGATAGGGAAAAGTGAGAAAACAATGTTTGAATTTTGTTCCACTTGGCAGCGTGAGAGGATTCCCTTAATACTTGCCCTTTTGTCTTGATAATGTTCTTGTCTTGAGAAAGTAAACGGATACCTCACATAGACATATAAGGCTTCATATTTTCTCATTATTCTCTTGACTGATATTTTCCTCTTTACTTTTCACCCATAGTATGGAGAGAATCAATGGGGATTAACTATGTTGTTGTGAGATATAGAGTGATTCTAGTGTAAATAGAGAAGGTAAGGAAATGGTTTTCATAGTATTTCTTATGTTAATCATGGATTATATGAGAACCCAACATTTCCAAAATCATAAATAGATATATTTATTGTGGAAACTATAATAGTTACATTATCACTTAGGTATTTTAGAAAGAAATCGGGGATATATTATTTTTCATGTATGTTAATCATAGCTAAAAGGATTTGCTAGGGGATTGTGTAGTAGAGAAGGGGAATGATTGAGCTTATGTTGGTTAATATATAAAGGGAAGAGGTCCATGTGGTGATTTATTTTTAGTGGAGGTGCCTAGGAGGTGGGTGTTAAGATGGAAGAGTGCAACAACACCATATTGGGTTAAGCTTAAGAGGGAAATCCTAATAGGTAGAATTCACCCTTGTTGGTTCACACCTTAGGTTGGGTATAGTGGATGGTTATGGATGGGAGTTGTATCTCCCCTACATAGTTAGTCACCTAGTGCACATTTCAAGAAAGATAAGTAGCATGAACTTTATTTTGGCATTAATGTTATTTTAATGCTTGAATTCTATCCTCAATAAATTTTGTGTCTCTGAATGGTGCACTATCACATTCAAATCTCGAATTCTATTACGAATGATTATGTTAGGATTATGATATACTAAATCTTTCTCATTAATAATGTGCATATCTTCAATAAGAGTGTTGATGGCACTAGTTGTACACAGTCTATATGTGCATCCACTTCATGTCAATCAAAACTTCTCAATGGAGAGTGGAATCTACATGCAACAACCAAAAGCATATGTGAAACTAGGGAGAGAACATTTGGTTTACAGGTTAAAAACAACTCACTATGGATTGAGATGAAAATGATCATTTCATTAAATTTGGACTAATTTTGGTTTAAGCAATTTCAGAGATTGAGGTTGAAATTAGTGTTTCCAAAGTGAGAAATTCACTAGAAAACCAATATTCACACTTTTGGAATCTAATGTTTCTCTTAATTCACACTTTTGAACACACAATTCATAGTTTTTTGGTCTGCATTCTTACTTATTGGTCCACATTTAATGAAATGGTTGTTTAACCCTCCAAAGCTCAATATAATAAAATTCATGGATACCTAAATAAATAATTTTTTCGTAAATTAGATGTGGATTTATGTGTCTACTTCAAACATATTGGTAATATTTTTCACATTTTTGCACTATTTTAGATCATGTTATTGTCTTGTGTAGATATTTTTCTTGCCAAGGCATGTTTGGAAGTTGTGTTTAAGATGATAAGTCATGGATATATATTGTATTTATTTGGGATTCAAAGTGCAAATATACACCCTAGATGAGGTGTTATGGTAACATTTATGAGAAAGTGCTTGGAGGAAGTGTGCCCAACCACTTGGCTGCTCGAGCCCATAAGCAAGTGCGTGGAGGGTGCATCCCGCTTATACCAAGGTTTGTTCATTGTTTACATTCAGTGTCGGGTGTGTGTGATGAAGGAGGAGGTTTTGGTTCGTAGTATAGATGACGGGAAGGGGAGTTATACCAAAATCACACCAACAATTATGGCGATTAATTTGCACTCATAGACAACCTAGTCTGAGATGACTTCCTTGCAAGCTGGTGGGTTGATTCATTATGTAGGATCAAACTTTGCGTTCATTCTTAGTATATGCCAATGGAAGTTGAGAGCGATTCCATCAACCCTCCTTCCCTATGTTGTTGTCATATTTCATGGCTTGATTCCATGAATCAAGGGGATGGGGTGAGCTCGTAAAGGTAGAGGGACTCATCATCATACAGGTGAGCAACAGGGTGATTCAATGCATCCTGCCAGTTATAGGGAGAGGGTAGAGGGTGCTCTATTGACCCAAATTGAGGCCTCGAGTTGAAATTTGGAAGCATCGGTGATACAGGATCTTTTCATCGTGACTCATAAAGAATTGTATTAAATGAGAATAAATTAAAGTGCACCATTAAAGAAGGGAAAACTAAAAAATGAAGAGACATAAGCATCAAATCTGAACACAAAACTTGATAACGGAGTTCGTCCCTGGTGGACTACGTCTTTGGGTCCTGCTCTCAAATGGGTAGGCTCTTTCATTAACTCAGCAAAATAATTTGGCAAAATACATAAATATACCTCATTCTGAAATCAAGGTGCAAAAATAATGCTCAGATAAGAAAACAGACATCACCACTGAATTCATAGCGTTGAATTACTAAAAAATGACTATCTCCATGCCTCGATCCGGCTCTGGCACTCCCAGGCCCAAGAATAATTTTTTCTTAGTTTCCATGCCCTATGCAACCTACAATAATGATAGACCCAGCCTCGTAATCCATGCCCGCAGTCGTATGGCCACGCCGACCCCTTCCGGCTGGGCAGAACCTGGCGTAAATAGAAATGTGGTAGATGGATTTACCAATGGGTTCATTGGCGAGTTGGTTGTCGACGCTATAATTAAAATGTTATATGTGGGGGGGGGGGGTCCCGGGGCCAAACCCGTGGGCCTTCCTTTTGGGCCATTGGTTATAAAACCTGCTATATTTGGATACCGTCTCTATCTCTGGAGGATTTTCTAGACACAGTGGGACCTTCGCCATATTTGGCGGGGGTTCGTTTATATATTTTTTATTTATTTTTCAGTCACGAGACCTCCTTGGGAATTTTAGGGGTGCCACATGTCACCTGCTGATTGGGCCACGTGGCATCCACTGATTGGCCCACTTGATCAATGATGTCACCTCCACATCAATCCGTACATGAAACATGATGCTTTCTGGGTGGTGCCACGTGACATTTTTCTATTGGTCCACATGGACCCATGAAAAACTTATTGGTCGATGACACATGGAAACCTTTGGTACTACCACGTGGCATGCCGACGTTAGTATCCGTCATGATCACATCATCCTGCCATGTCAGCTACTAACATAAGCAGTACAGATGATGATGTGGCCCCTATTGACTTGCCATGTTTGACCACAACTTTGACCGTGAATATCTTTCAAACCGTAACTCTGTTTGACGAGTCATTTGCGTCGTTAGAAATATTGCAATGCACTCTTCACAATCATGCCATTTTCACTGATTTTTGGGAACTTTGAATTTTTTCCCTTTGTCTACTGAAGCCATTCTGAGCGTTCTGAGTTGCCTCTGTGAGTTCTGAGTTGTTCTTAGCCTTCTCTGAATCCTTTTTGGATCACGCCTTCCCACTGAGAGATTTTTGGACCACCAAAATATTTCATCAATCAACAAGTAAGTGAGGGAAGAGTACCCTCACTTTGTCCTTCTCGATTCACTTTACCTTGCTTGGATGCGTTCCTTTTAAGCCTACTCAAAGATAATCAACATCACCCCTACGTGAAGTCCTCATCCTCCTATCTAGGATGATATCTTCCTGTAGCTCATTCAAGTACTCAAGTGCAAACTCATCAACTGATGGTATTGAAAATTCCTCGTCTTGATCCATGATCATGAGAGGTTCAAAAAGTTTCAAGTTCTCAATGTTCACAACTGAGTAAATATGCATGTAAGGTGGAATATCCAGATGAAAACAATTGGTACCACTTTTCTCCAAGATAGTGAAGGGTCCATAACAAATGGGCTTGAGTTTCTTTCCTTCACCCTTCAATCTCTCCTTGTTGATGTGAAGCCATACCCGGTCTCTAACCCGGAACTGATGATCAACCTTGTGCTTGTCGTGCTGAGCTTTATATTGTGCTTGACTTTTCTCCAATTGTTCCTGAACTACCTGGTGTATCTGTTGGATCCTCTAGATGAACTTGTGGGCTCTGTCCTCTATTTGTTCTTCATTTACATCGACATTTCTCTCGTACATCAAGTGCAAAGGGACCTTTGGTAGGTACCCAAAACATGTCTCAAAAGGTGAACTCTGAGTGGATGAATGTAAATCTTGGTTGTACGCATGTGGTACATAGGGTAACTATTCATCCCATAACTTGGGATGCTTGTTGCAGTAGCCTTGAAGCAAAAGTACCACTATTCGGTTTTCCACCACTGTCTATCCATCGGTCTATGGATGGAAAGAAGTGATCATGTTCAATTTGGTGTCCATCATTCTACACAAGATATTCCAAAAGTCCTCAAGGAATCAAGTATCTCGATCCAAGACGATAGATGTGGGTAGTCCAAAATGAACCCAAACATGCCGAAAGAAGAGATTAGCAGTCTGCTCAACAACGATCTTCTTTTTACATGGCATCAAGACACACATCTTGCTGAACCTATCCACTACAACATACAAATAATCATGACCCCCTTTGGTCATTGGTAAACCCCCTACAAAATCCATAGAGATAATTTCCCATGGATGGGATGGAACATGAAGTGGTGAGTATAGCCCTAGTTTTCTATTAGTGGGCTTACAAGTGGAACACATCACAAACCCCTTTACATATTCAGTTACAATTGATTTCATTTGAGGCCAGTAACAAAACCTATGGAAATGAGCCATAGTTTTTCCTACCCCAAAATGTCCAGACACAAGAGAAGTGTGAGCTTCTCGTATTACATGGACTCGTTCACTTGTAGGAATACATAGCTTTCCAATATGGTAGAGTAGTTTTCCCTGCAGACAATAGTTCTCTACCTGTGCACCAAGGGTTAGCTTCGCATATACTTCCTTAAAATCTTCATCGATGGCATATTGTTCTACATAGATATCATGAGAAAAAGAAGTATTATTCAAAATAACAAAAGAAACAATAGGAGGTCTAGAAAACATATCAACTACCTTGTTAATTGTACCCTTTTTATACTTGATTACCAAGTGAAATTGTTGTAGAAAACCCATCCACCTATAGTGTTGAGATTGTTTCAATTTGGTCTATTCTTGAAGATACTGTAAGGGTTGGTGATCTGTATGTATGATTGTTTCCTTCCCCAACAAGTAGTGTTTCCATTTCTTTACACTTTGGACTAATGCATACAACTCTTTATCATATGTAGGATAGTTAACAACAACTTGGTTAAAAGTTTCAGAGTGGTAATAGATAGGCTTACGATATTGCATCAATACCGCACCCATGGCATATCTGATGGCATTTGTCTCGATCTAAAAAGGCTATTGAAGATTCGGTAGTGATAATACTGGTGCGGTACTAATCTTCTCCTTCAAAATATTGAAATATTTTTGTTGATTTCCTTCCCATTGAAAAGTGTTCTTCACACTGGTTAAGGCATGCAAAGGAGCTGCTATAAAGGAGAAGTTGGGAATGAATCTCCTCCAATACTGGACTACACCTAAGAAGATTCAGACTTTGGTTACACTTTTTGGCTCAAGCCATTTTACAATTACATCAATTTTGGAAGGGTCAATTTTCAATTATCCTCCTCCTACAATATGACCTAAGTACACAAGTGCAGTCTTGCCAAATTCATATTTAGATAGTTTTACACATAGATTTTCCCTTTGCAAAGTATCCAATACTTTCTTTACATGCCTTAGATGATCATCCCATGTCCCGCTTAAAAAAAGAATGTCATCTAAATATACAATCACAAAGTCATCTAGGAAAGGCTTGAGTACATCATTCATCACACGCATGAAAGTTGTCAAAGCATTACAAAGCCCAAACAACATAACTAACCACTCAAACAATCCCTGTTTGTTTTTAAAGGCAATTTTCCATGCATCTTGTTCTGCAACTCTAATTTGATGATATCCACTGCGCAAATCCAACTTAGTGAAATAGAAAACATTATTCAATTGATCAAGTAAATCATCTAAGTGAGGAAGAGGGTCTCGATTTTTCACCGTGATTTTATTTAAAGCCCTATAATCGACACACATTCATCATGTCCCATCCTTCTTTGGCACCATCACGATCGAAGAACCACAAGGAGATGAATTAGGCCTGATGAACCCTTGATCCAATAAGCCTTGTACCTACTTCTTGATCTTTGTCATCTCCACAATTGACATCCTGTACATTCCCACATTAGGAAGAGGAGAATCCTGCTGAAGATGTATCTCATGTTGGATTTCCCTCTTAGGAGGTAATCCATCTGGTTCCTGAAAAATATCATCATACTTAGAAAAAATATCAATTAATTCCTTTTTATGAGATGGATCACACCCTTGGATAGCATCGGATGTCCCAACATATTTCTCTATGAAGACCATGAGTAAATATCTCTTATTAGTGTTTATGAGTCTTTTCATTTGACCTTCACTAACAAGTGTTGTATTTACCCTCATGTTGTGAGCTCTAACATTATATTCCACTCCCCCTTTAGTAAGGTGGTATTTGTTCTCATAACTAAAAAAGACTACTTTTATATCATAAAGATAAGGAATTCCCAACACTATGCCACATATATCAAGTGGTACAACATCCAAATCCACTTGATCAATCAATTTTGAAGAAATAGTAAATCTGATCCTACATTGTTTGGTGACATTAAGTTTTGCTTTATCACATACCCAACCAAGAGGATAAGGCTTTGGATGTGGTGTCATTTTATGACCCATTTTCTTGACAAGTGCTTCAGATATTAAGTTTACTTGGGAACCCGGATCGAATAATGTATCTATATTATTATCTTTAGATACAACTCTTATATGAAATAACTCATTCCTCTTTTGTTCATCAACATGAGATTCATCATTGGAAATTGAACTAGAATGAAGAGAATCTTTACCTTGTACTCCAGCCGCTGTGATCTTTCCTTCATATCCTGAATCGGAACCAAGATCTTGTTGCACTGTAGCAATGGTCTTTGTCTTCCCCTTTCCCTCGAACTATTTCGATTTATTTTCTGGATGCAGTCCAACAATGTTCTTCATCGTGACCACTCTTCTTGCAATGAGTGCAAGATGGTTTTCCTCCTTCTCTAGTCATGGTAGCGGTCTTCTTGTCCTTCCTTTTAAACTTCTTAAAAGTCTTTTGTGGGAAATTGAAAGGTTTCTTTGTGGGATCTTCTTGAACATGTTTCCCCCTATTCTCAAGGTGAGTGGCTTGCACACAAACTTCGTCAAGACTAGTGGAGCTAAACAAGAGCAAAGTATGTCGAATATAACTGTGAAGTGCGCCAATATAATTCATTAAAGTTTCATAAGAATCCAAAGGAATGTTCAATGCAAGATATTTCTTCCTAAATTCTTATGTGAAACTTTGTAGAGTTTGTCCTTTACTTTGCCTTAAATTTTTCCATTCCATCATTGCTTTATGTAAATACCCTAATGGATAAAATTGCTTCCTTATCGTTGATTTAAATTCTGACCATGAGGAAAGGAGCTTACAACACTTACTTCTATCCTGAAGCTTTCTCTCCCACCATATACGATCGGTGTCTTCCAACCGAAGAGTATCTAGTTGCACTTTAACTTCCTCTTCATCAATATGCTAGACATGGAAATACACTTCAACCTGTCGGATACAATTATCTAGATTTTCAGGATTAGCATCTCCATTAAACATAGGTAAAGCAAATTTTACATCAAGATTTAATAATGGTTTCTTAAAAGAGGCTTTATGGCTAGAATGGTGAGAATGATGAGAATTCTTAGAGGAAGAAGAATTAGAACTTGAAGGTGAATATGGAGGCTGAGGAGGACCTCCTCTAGCCCCTTGGTTTACCGAAGCATCATCATCTTCATGTGCTTCCTTTTTATTCCCTTTCTTCTTCATCCTCTTCTTGTAATCTCCATACATTCGTTCGACCATTTCTGACATGTGATAAAAGACCATGTGAAAGTTTTTCTCTTGTTCATCACACTTGTCCTCTTCTGCCATTTTCTTCCTTATGGATACATGACCAGCTTCGGGATTAAACGTCTTTAGAGTTCCTTGACCCTACTTATGCTTGGCCCTAGTAAGCATTCACACTCAACAATTCAAGTGAAAGATGAATGCTCTGATACCAACATGATCCAAGATCCTTTCATCGTGACTCATAAAGAATTGTATTAAATGAGCATAAATTAAAGTGCACCATTTAAGAAGGGAAAACTAGAAATGAAGAGACATAAGCATCATATCTGAACACAAAAATTGACAACGGAGTTTGTCCCAGGTGGACTATGTCTCTGGGTCCTTCTCTTAAATGGGTAGGCTCTTTCATTAACTCACCAAAATAATTTGGAAAAATACATAAATATACCTCATTCTGAAATCAAGGTGCAAAAATAATGCTCAGATCAGAAAACATACATCACCACTGAATTCGCAGTGTTGAATTACCCAAAAATTACTGTCTCCATGCCTCGATTTGGCTCTGGAACTCTGAGGCCCAAGAAAAATTTCGTCTCGGTTTATGTGCCCTCTGCAACCTGCAATAATGACAGACCTTGCCTTGTAATCCATGCCCGCATTCGTATGGTCGCACCTCCCCCTTCCGGTTGGGAAGAACCTGGCTTAAATAGAAATGTGGCGGACGGATTTACCAATGGGTTCGTTGGCGAGTTGGTTGTCGGTGCTATAATTAAAACGTTATATGTGGGGGGAGTTCGTGGGGTCAAACCCGCGGACCTCCCTTTTGGGCCATTGGTTATAACTCCCACTATATTTGGATACCATCCTCTATCTTTGGTGGATGTGCTAGATATAGAGGGACCTCTGCCAAATTTGGCAGGGGTTTGTTTATATATATTTTTTATTTTTCGGTCACGGTCCCTCCTTGGGCAGTTCGAGGGTGCCACGTGTCACCCGCTGATTGGGACACATGGAATACACTGATTGGCCCACTTGATCGCTAATGTTTCCTCCACTTCAATCCGTAAATGACATGTGGCACTTTCTGGGTGGTGCCACATGGCGTCACCTGGGGGTGCCACGTGGCATTTTTCTATTGGTCCACATGAACCCCTGAAAATCATATTGGCAGGTGACACGTGGAAGCCTCTGGTGCTATCACATGGAATGATGACATCAACAGTGATCACGATGACTTCATCCTACCATGTCAGCTGCTAACGTTAGTAGTACGGATGATGATGTGGCCCCTATTGACTTGCCTTGTTTGACCACAAATTTGACTGCGAATATCTTTCAAACCGTAACTCTGTTTGATGATCTGTTTTCACCATTAGAAATCATACGACGCTCTCTTCATGATCATGCCATTTTCACTGAGTTTTGGAACTTTGAATGTTTTCCCTTTCTCTGTCTACTAAATCCATTCTGAGTTTTCTGAGTTTCCTATGTGAGTTCTGAGTTGTTCTTAGCCTTCTCTGGATCCTTTTTGGATCAATCAGATGATGTTCTAGAATGGGTTTGTCGAGTGGAATGTGTTGGACCTCATAAATAACACATTTTGTGATGCCATTTAGTCATTTTTCATTTACTTTACCCTTTCATCCTTATTCCCTTCACCGCTTATATTTTCGTGTTTGACCATTTCTACCCTATTTGAGCTTCACGTGGAATACTTACACTGAAATGGTTGATTTCCCATGTTTTTATGATTACTTAGGGTAGAAATTGTGATTTCCTAACTTATGAAATTCTACAGTTGTTGGCAATTTTGTAGCTGATTGACAATTCTGGTAGTCAAAATTTCATCGTCATTTATGAACAAATGAAGAGGAATCTAAAAAATATAAAATATGGTTTTTATGGAGAATAGGTTAATTTAGGTGACTCGCGAGGAAAATATGCAAAAAGTACAAAACAAGGGGTGTATGGTTGAGATTTCCAAACCTGGTCTAACTAGCATGCAATTTTGTAGCTAAGTGGTTTGAAAAAGTGGCGACCCATATCCACAAATTTGGGCACATGGATCTCATGGAATTTGATGTTATTATCTTATTCAAACTATCTTAGATTAAATCCAAGATTTTGTGGTGAAAGATCCACATGTTTAGGATCTAGGATTTGTTACTTGTAGATCCACTTGTTTAGGATTTGATCTCCTCTTGTTGTAACACCTTTTCCTTTTGTGTAGGAGAAGATATATGTATAAATATGAGAGGATATCATTCAACTTGGATAGTTAAGGAGTTAGAAAGTTAGATAGCTAGAGAATTGAAGGAGAGCATAGAGTTACATATTGAAGAGAATGATCATTCTAATCATTTTGATACTCAAACAAACATTAGGGGGATTTTGAGGTCAAAAAAGGGCCTTAAAACAAAAAATTACCACCAAAATCCACTTTATAAGAGCCAATCACAATTCAAAAGATGACATCATCCCTTGGGGATGACTTTGCATTGTTTGAGTTAAAGATGTTGAGTTGTCACATTCTAAATGGTGGATAGAAACCATAGTTGACTATGTAGTGCTTTAAGAAAATTACTCAAAGTACTCTTAAAGTACTTTACTTTTGTCACACACCCGACCCCTAAGTACCTTTTTAAGGGATGGGGTATAAATTTTCCGTTTAACCTAATACCCATGGCCCACTAATTACCAAAATCTTTACTTTCTATTTTCCCTCTTAAAAGTAGTTTAACACTAACTCAATAAATTACTCATATGATAATTATGAGTAATTATATTATAACATCATGAAGATAATTTCTCCATAATATACTTAAGTTGATTAACCTTAATTAAGGTATATAATTCAATTCCTCCATGCCACATTTTCATGTAATTTAACACACACACACACACACACACACACACACACACACACACACACACATATATATTATTTACTGGGAAAAAGGATTAACTATAATCAATCATAAATTATCCTTTTAGCAATTATATTATAATATAATTGTATTTAATTATATTATAATATGATTAATTTATATCAAAGGTGGGCACTTAGGATTATCAATTCCCATTAATACCTAAGCCTTCGAACTTCGACGAAATCCCTCATCATGCGTTTATGAACCCAAAGCTCCCGATTGTTGGAGTTCTGGAGAGGGTCCCACTCATATTATACCTTTGTGAAAATAGAATTAATTATATTAATTTATAATATAATTCATCACCTTAAATGTTTATATCAATATGTGTGCATCCAGTGGAATGAGAAAGGATAGGTTCGGGCCTTCGTCCCTTTGTTACTTGTTCATTCTATTACCCCCAAACATCTTGGAGTCTCAAATTACTGCAGCTCGAGAGTCCCGAACTCCCGAAGGGTCCACACTTCACGTGATTTCGCATTAATATTAAATTAAAAAGGGAAATAGGGTTGGTACTTTATCACATACCAATATCACAATAAACCCATTTAATATATATTATATTAATCTCTTTGGAAAATGTGCCCAGGTTTAAAAAGTCTCCAATATTTTATTAATATTTGAAATAAGGGAGAGAGAGAGAGAGAGAGAGAGAGAGAGAGAGAGAGAGAGAGAGAGAGAGAGAGAACTCTGGGTCAACCCTCTTCGAATCTCCACCACATTCCTTATACTCCAATCTCCCAGAGCCCCGTAGTCCCGAAGCTCCGAAGTGACCCCACTAGCACACATTACCACACCATTAATTATTCAGAGGAGTTGTCTTCATTTACATGTAATCAATTTAATGAACCTTAAAAATAATCTAATATATAATTTGATATTCCTTGAAAATTACGCCCAGGTCTTAAAATTTTCCAATATTGTATTAATATTTGACATGCGAGAGAGAGAGTTCTCCGGGACAATCTCGTTCGGCTCTCCCACACATCTTTTGTATTCAATTCTCCCGGAGCCTCAGAGTCCCGAAGCTCTAAAGTCTCGAAAAAGGACCCACTTGTAATTACGTTATGGTTTAAATACAATGAAATAATTTGGGTTATAATATAATATATATATTCTATTAAAGATATATTATATTAATCAATTTCGTTAATCAATCACATTAAATACAATAATATAAATAATTGTATTTATTATTTATGCAACCTTTCGCTTTGGGAAAGGAAGGGTTCGGGTATTCGACGACTTTGGCTCGTGGAATCCCATCACCGAAACATCCCGGAGTTCCAAATACCATGAGATGTTTAATTTGTTTGGTCATGGGTTATTCCCTCATGTGTTTTAGCATTAAAAATAATAATAAATTACTCTTTTGGTCTCAGGCATATTTCACACCACGAACTTTAGCCTCCATTTCCATAATAAAATAATAATAACATTAATAATATATATATATATATATATAGTTTTATTATCTCGATAATTTAAATGAATTTAATTTCTCTTATAGGAAATAAGAAAAGGATAAATATAAATTTCTAGTCTTATAAAGAGATCTAATAAAAAAATATATTCCAAGGAGATTTCTCCATCTTGTAAATTAAAATATAATTATAATCTCTCCCTTCTTGTGGGTAAATGAGTAGAATTTTATTTCCTTATTATTGTGTTTTACTACTCTTACTAAATTTAAGGAAATGGTCTGAATACAAAGATTTACCTCCATAGTAAATTCAATGTTTCTACCGGGATTTACTGCCCACAAAAATTTAAGGGGATTCTTCCCAAATTTAGGAGATTTAACACAACTTAAATATAAATGTTTAACATAATTTTGAGAACTTTTGTATTTTAATTTCATTTAGACCAATTTCATGTTTATGTCCTAATTATTTTTCTTCAATAATTATTTATAAGGACTTTTAATGTTTTCCCATAATTCAGAGTATTTCCTAAAGTCCACATAGATTTGATACCTTTTAACTTTTCTGGCAAGGGATTTGAAGGTATACTAAAATGGAGCACTATTACGTAGAAAAATCTCTCTCTCTTCTTTTAGAGGTGTTATAGATATTTTTAACAGCTCAGTCATCAATTTCCTAGCATGCATTAAACTGTACAACACATTCGACCACAACAAATACTCCCAGAAATCTTACTTTAGCACACAAATAGTCAAGAGATAATAAATTAAATACAAAGAGCTTCAGCTAAGACATTCTCTTTATTCTGCTTAATTTTCTCAAGTCACTTTTGTCATAAATTAAACTTACGCAGTTCTAGAAAAGAGTACAAAATTTTCTTTGATCTAAACACTACAGAGATCTAACCAAGTATACTTATCTAGAAACCAGATAGCGATGCAACTGTTGAAATGGGTTCCCAATGCTGCCCACGTTTATCATCTTGGAATAAAAACGTTGCCCAACAATTCTTGTACCCAGAACAAATTCATTTTTCAATTCTCTTCAGAACCAGAGAGTTGCACATGCTCTCCCTCCTCAGAAAATGGTCACCAAACCCATTCCCATTGCATCCTCTCCCTTTGCCCACAAAGTTCCCTTCTTTTCTTGCCTTCCTCAACAATATTTTGTGGGTCCTAATCCCAATTTTGTGGTCAGGTCAGGAATTTTTTAGATGGGTACTCTGCCCATATCCTCATTGACTCTTGAAGAGGACTTCCCAACTACCAGCCTGGCTGGTAATTTATTTTTTTGGATCAGAGGAGTGTTCTAGGTATGAATAATTTAAATCCAGTAAAGTACTGGTCTGGTGGGGGTCATCTCAACCATTGTCGGTTCCCCTCACCATCTCTCTCATGCATCATGATCTACCTTGGAAAACCCCTTCAACAGTTATGCAACACTTTCCATTTTTATTTAGTAACATAAATACATACATTACCTTTTATAACAAAAAGGTTCATCAATTCCAACATGTACACATATTCAGTCTTCCCATAGTATTTTAGCAAGTTATAGTTATATTTAAAAGCTAGGGGAAACAAGGGTATTGTGAATCTCTCCCCATTAAAGGAACATTGTCCTCGATGTTCTACCTATCGATGTGCTCTGTATGTACAACAATAAATAAAAATGGGTATGTATGTTTCATGGCATCCTCCATTTCCCATGTAGCTTACTCTGAACCAAAGTGTTTCCACTGCACCTTGATCTGCGCAATGGTTTTGTTCCTAAGTGGGATTTTTTTCCTGTCTATTATGCATTGTGGCTCTGGTAGGAATTCTCCCTCTGGTTCCACCTGAATCATAGACCAATCAATTATATGATTAGAATCATGTACATATTTCTTCAGCAACGAAACATGGAAAACATTATATGCCTTCACTATGGGAGGAAGTGTTAGTCTATATGATACATGTCCCACTCTTCCAAAATTTCAAAGGGTCCACAATCTCGAGGTGTCATATTGGCATAAGTTCCCATTATCAAAGAACTTTTCCCGGGCCTAACTCGAAAATACAAGTGATCCCCTGCTTTGAACTCTCTATGAGTCATTTTTCTGTTTGCATAGATTTTCTATCTATCCTGAGCTATTTTCATAGTTTTTTTTATTTAAACTACTTTTTGTTCCATTTATTTTAGCATATCTGGCCCAAGTGTAATTATGTCTACTGGGTTATTCCAGTTGATTGGAATATTGCATTGTCTACCATATAAGGCCTCAAAAGGGCTCATCTTCAATGACTCTTGATAGCCATTGTTATAAGCAAAATATACCAGTGGTAGGTATTCTTACCACCTCTTGATTTGATACATAACATGAATCCTTAACATGTCCTCTAACACTTGGTTTACCCTCTCTATCTTCCCATCAGTTTGAGGGTGATAGGTTGTACTAAATAGAAATTTAGTTTCAAAACCAGCAAACAAATATTTCCGAAAAATTGAAGTAAGTTTTGTACCTCTGTATGATATGATTTCCTTAGGCATGCAATTCAACCTAAATATCTCTTTCATGAAAATACTGGAAATATCCATTTCCTTGCAGGTTGAATTGATGGGAATAAAGTGAGCAGCCTTGCTTAGTTTTTCCACAACTACCATAATGGCGTCATTTTGCTTGGTTGATTTTGGTAACCCTGTGATGAAATCCATGGAGATGGTTTCCCATTTCCATTATGGAATTGGTAGGGGATGCAACAACCTTGCTAGATGTCGGTGCTCTACCTTAACCTGCTGAAATTCTAGACATTTAGCTAAGTAATCAACTATGCCTCTTTTTTTTATTACAGGCCAATAAATTAGTTTCCTAGTGGTTGTGATCATTTTCTGATAACCAGAATGACCGGTATATGGTATTTTCTGTAGTTCATCCATTATAAACTTTTCCAAGTCGTCACAATTTGGAATATACAAACTACCTTTGTAAGTTAACATGCCATCATTCAATATTTGATATCCCTCATGCTTCATCCCTATGGGCTCTTGCTCTAGGTATGATTTCACAGTCTTGAAAAATTGATATATTTCTTGTGTACTTTTGACTCTCTCATTTATGTTTGATTCACAGACGCTTACATCTACCAAGTGAATCACTTTCATACTTCTACTAAGGGCATCAACCACCCTATTTTATTTTTCTTTGATATGTTTGATTTCAAAATCAAACTCACTAAGGAGAGCCATCCACCTAGATCATCTAACATTGAGTTTTGGTTGATCAAACAAATATATCAACCCACTATGGTCTATCATAAGCACAAATCTTCTACCTAGGAGGTAATTCCTTCACATTTTTAAATCATGTACTATGGTAGCCAAGTCCAATTCCTGGGTCACATAATTGATTTCATGCTCATTCAATTTTATGGATTCATAGCAAATCACATGTCCTTCTTTCATAAGGACTCCTCCGAGCCATTCCTTGTAGGAATCTGTATACAGAAGGAAGTCTATGTTTGGGTCTGCAATCTACAACACTGATGCATTGGTTAGAAGGTATTTCAGTTGTTGGAATCTCTCTTCACATTCTGATGTCCAAATTAATTTAACTCCCTTTTTATAAAGGGAGGTTATTGGGCATCCAATCTTGGAAAATCCTTTTATGAACCTTCTATAGTATCCTACTAGGCCCATAAAGGATTTGATATCAGATTCATTTTTGGGGGTAGGAAAATCCATAATGGATTTGATCTTATCAAGATCATCTACCATTCCTTCTTTAAAAATAACATGGCCTAAGTAATGGACTTGGTTTTGGAAAAAGTCACACTTACTAAACTTAGCATAAAGTTGATGTTCTCTTAGCACTTGAAGCAATAACTTGAGATGTTCTTCATGCTTTTCCCTACTCTTAGAATATATTAGGATATCATCAATGAAAACCTTTAACACAAATTTGTCCAAGAACTTACTGAGTACATTATTCATTAAGCACATAAAAGTGGTTGGTGCATTGGTAATCCCAAATGGTACCAACACAAATTCATAGTACCCATATCTTGTCCTAAGGGTTTTTTTGTGTATGTCTTCATCCTTAATTTGGACTTGATGGTATCCAGACCTCAAGCCAATCTTGGACAAAAATGTATCACCCCTTAGCTCGTCAAACAAGTCATCAATCCTTGGCAAGGGATACTTACTCTTAATGGTCATCTTATTGAGTTGTTTATAGTCTATGCATAACCTAAGTGTGCCATTCTTCTTTTTCACAAACAAAGTTGGTGCTCCCCAAGGAGACACACTAGGCCGAATGTAAAAATTTTCCAACATCTCCTTTAGCTATAGTTTGATCGCAACTAGCTCTAGTGTACTCATTCTATAGGGTGCTCTAGACATTGGCACCGCTCCTGGTACAAGTTCTATTGAAAATTCAATATCTCTTCTTGGAGGTAGACTTGGTACCTCTTCTAGAAACACATATTTATACTCTCTTAATATGGGATGGTCCTCTAGGCTTGGTTTATTGTTCTCAATAGAGTTTAACACTTGTATTGCATATCCTTTTCTGTAATACTTCTTCACTTGAAGGGATGACATTTGTCTCACTGAGATAATATTTTGAATTCCTTGTAGGGTTATTTTTCTCCCTTCTTCATCTTCACACTCCAAAGTTTTATTGTAACAGTCCAACTTGGTTTTATAGCAAGCCAGCCAGTCCATGCCAATCATCAGGTCATAAGATCCTAAAGGAAGTATGTTTAGGGTTGCTTGGGTGGGTAATACATTCATAATGAATTGGCATGCTAGTATGAACTTTGTTACCTTTATTTTGGTTCCAGTGGCTAGTTGTACCAACCATGATTTAGCATGTTTCACTTGTTGCAATTTACATTTCTCAACAACTTGAGGGGAAACATAACTCAGATTAGAACCAGGGTCAATTAAAATGAAAACTATATGGTGGGAAATCATACCTTCCATCTCAAACATTGAAGATTGGTGGTCAGCTTGTCTATTATCGAGGGATGCATAAATTTGTGGTATGCTCCTAGCCACATCATTGACTGTGGTAGCCTCCTGGATGTTGTAGACCCTCATATTGTCATGTTTCCTATGTGGGAAGTCACTCAACAGATGTTCTTCTCCACAACCCCAACATTTCAAGGGTTCTCTCTTTGTATTATCATTCTTACCTGGGGCTGATCCAAAGGGTTTATTACCACTCTGAGATGGAAAATTCTATTTATATACACTTTTAATAGGAAGTCTCATCTTAGAGAATTTCCCATGATTCTTGAATCTTGAGGATTTAAACCCCTTCTTATTGAATCCCAAATTACTTTTCTTATTGCAGTCCTTATGAGGTTCTTCCTTATTCTTGAATTTCTCATAGGAGTACCTTGCCTTCCAGATAGTTTCTTCTAAAGTCTTTGGTTCATCAAATTTAATTCTCTCCTAGAAGAACTGATGCAGTCCACTAATAAATCAAAAGAAAGTTAAATTCACAGTTGAACGGGCCTTTTGGACCCATAAACAGAAAGTTAAATTCACAGTTGAAGAATGAAAGAATAATTTGCAGAGTAAGTAGCACACATAAACAAAGAAGTACACATTTGAAACAAAAATAAATCAAAAGAAACAATAGACATATATAATGAAATAAGCCAACAAAGAATGGTGTTGAATCTATCTTTAAAACTTGATTAAATGAAATAATAGTCTTCAAGTTATGGTCAATACACTCAAATATGTGGATAATAAGTGGGCCAAAGCTATCAAGTTCTGGTTTGAGCGTGTAAAAGAAGGGTATATTGTTGAGTGCAGCGATTCCTTCAAGAATATTGAAAGAAAATTTGTTGTCGACCCCAGAAGGAAATTACTGGAAGAAATCCCTTTGTCTATAAATATGGTGTTCATGAAGAAGGGGTCGATGTGCATGGAGCCCGATAGAATTTTTGAGTCAACACCCTCCTTCCCCTTGTGTGCACGTGGAGGGGGGATGGAAAGAAGAGGGAAGAAGAGAGAAAGAATGGATTTAGAAGAAGGGATCCAGAAAATGATGAGATGAGGTGACAAAAGTGTTAGAATATTGAGACATATGAATAAACATACATCAATATTAAACAGAAGAACCTTACTATAATATCATCCTATCCATATAAAAACATCATTTAATCTTAATAAGAAAGATAAAAGAGATAAAGAGTGCATCATATATACATGGTGAAACCCCAATGTGCAGAAACATCCACGTGAAGGTATTGTCTTCTTTATTCTTTATAAATTTCCAATCTTACATTTGTGGAGATGCTCTCAAGTTTAAGATTGG
Source organism: Picea engelmannii (assembly GCA_009831015.1). Taxonomy (NCBI): domain Eukaryota; kingdom Viridiplantae; phylum Streptophyta; class Pinopsida; order Pinales; family Pinaceae; genus Picea; species Picea engelmannii. Next base: position 123,601 of record ML782304.1, read on the forward strand.
AGATTTATGAATAATAAATAAGACAACACCTTCCCATGGATGTTTCCCCACATTGGGGTTTTACCACATATATTTGGTGTACTCTTTTTCTCTTGTCTCTTTCTTATTATGATTAAATGTTATTGTTACATGTATAGGAGGATAGTTTAATAAGGTTATTATTTTTAATATTGTTGTATGTTTATTCATATGTCTCAATATTCTAACATGGTATCAGAGAAGGTTACTATACTCTACCTCCTTCAATAATATTTTACACAACAACATTTTCTTCAAATTGTTTTGGGCTCTCCTTATTTTGTAGTCGTGTCATCAAATCTATTTTCCATTAAGGATTCTCTTCAGATCTAGGCATTTTGCTACAAGATTGAGTTTTATTTTTTTTAAATCTAATCTCACAATTATCTCCATGATAAAGGAATCGGCTAAGATTGATTATTTGTTCATTAAATTTGGCTTCGGTTTGCCCAAATTTGGATTAATTTTCCTAAGCCTATCCTAGAGAATTGAGTTTTTTTTATCCAAATTTTTTTTGGGAAATTTTTAGGTTAGATGGTTTACAGAACCTATTTTTTTTTACCAAGCCTAGTTTTATTCCCAAACCTAGCCATTTCTTCCGAAGCTGGTAAATTTTGATCCTAGAGGCCGTTTTGGGCAATTTTTCCCCTTGTGTTTGATTTTTCGTGATCTATTCAACTATGCTATTCTCCCTCCTCCATGTTGCTCATATGGACTATTTGACCTCCATTTTTTCGTACGACTATGTTTTTTTCTCCAATTCCACTATACGACTGCATTTTTTAGCATTTTTGCAAGTTTTTGTTTTTATTCAAGGGGTTGATTAGATGATTTAGAGGTCAATTTATTGTTTTCAAAGGTTGAATTGTTGCTTGAAGAGGTTGTTTTCTCTATTGGGGAACCACATGACTGTTTTTCTCCTAGTGAACCATACAACCGTGTTTTACAACATATAAACATATTTTCTTCAACAACAATGGATTTCCTTGGAAGCTAGGGTATTTGGCAATTGATTTCTATCTCTATGCTCAAATATAGGGCATTTACTTCCAATTTCCTCACAGGTAAGAAGAAATTTCAGTTTATAAGCTTCTTGTCTTTGTTTGAATTAGGGTTTAGGTTCTTGTTTTATTCATCATAATGTCTTCAGAAGTAGCTTATGTTCCTAAGATAGTGGGTCCTAACTATCTTCCATGGAAGAGAAAGATGATTGATATTATTATGAGTAAGAATCTATGTCAGTTAGTCAATGGTGAACATAAGAAACCTATCGATGTTAAATACTTGGTTATATGGGAAGAATGATGTGATCAATCAAGAAGACTCATTGGTCAAAAAATTTCAAATAGTATTTTGGTACATATTAATGTCGAAGATAGCTCAGTTGAGGTATGGAAAAATTTATCCTCTTTATTTGATAAATCTAATGATGTATCTACCTACTACCTTGAAAAGAAAATCCATGAATTAGATCCTAAATATTTTGAAATGACAGAATCATTTATTGTTGAACTGAAAACCCTAAATGAAAAATTAAATAATTATGGAAAAGATTACAAGGAAACGGATACATCCCTAGTAATTCTTGTAGAAAAAAAAATTCCTTCTTATTTTGATATGTTTATCCAAACTAGGCATAGGGAAATTGAATTGTCTAAAGGATATATGACACCTATCTTTGAATATTTTTGTAAAGGTTTGATTAATAAGAAACAAAGGTCGATTGATTCGGGTCAATTAACTTCTAATAGATCTCTAATGACACATAATAAAAAGAATCCTAATAATTTTTTTAATAATAATATTAAATCACATACTAAAGGATCTTCCCAACACTTTTCTCACTATGCTTGTGATGATGCTAATAAAAAGAAAATGTTTAATCCTTGTAAGTATTGTGGCAAAACCAAATATCCTGAAAATAATTAATTTAAACAGAGACATGAAATTTCTAAATCCAAGAAGAAATCCTCCGCTAAACAATAGGTTTCTCTTTGTGCCTATTATGTTCAACCAGGTAAATATTCTTCTTATATAGAATGGATTATGGATTCTGGTTCTTCTAACCATATGTTTGGTATTGCTTCATTGTTTGGTGATGTCAAACAACTTTTAGTAGTACGTTATGGTAATGTTAAAGTTCCTAATGGTACATTGGAAGATGTTTTTTATGTTCATGGCATTCCCATCAATCTACTTTCAATTTATTGTGCTTGTCAAAAAGGTTATAAGTTTGAAACATGGCCAAATAAATATGTTCTTAAAGATATCAAACATAACTTTAAAGTAGTTTTTTCCAGTCATGTTGATCATGATTCTGGTTCATATAAATTTTCTAGTTTTCATTCAACTAAAAATCAACCATTTTATTCCTATGTTGTTCATGTTGATGAACAAAGTAAATTATGGCATGAAACATTAAGTCACTTGAATTATGGTGAAATGAAAATGTTATCTAAAATAGTACTTGGATTGCCTTCAATTTCTTCCACTAAATGTATTTGTGAAGGGTGTGTTCTTGGTAAATGTCATATGGAAATGTGTAAGGTAAAGTTTATCATGTTAAAGAACAATTGCAATTAATTCATAGTGATATATGTGGTCCTCTTGAAACTCCTTCTTTGTCTCATGCTGTCTATTGTCTTACTTTTATTGATGATTGCAGTAGAAAATATTGGGTTTATGTTTTGAAACATAAAAGTGAAACCTTTGATAAATTTCAAGAATTTAAATCCATGGTTGAAAATGAATCAAGTAAAAGTATTAAGACATTGATAACTGATAATTGGGAGGAATTCACTAAAAAGGAATTTATTGCATATGTATCTAAGCATGGTATTCAACATCAAAGGATTGTTCCTTATACACCTCAAGAAAACGAGGTCATTGAAAGGAAAAATATAAGTTTGGTTGAAATGGATAGATGTATGCTTTATTCTAAACGATTACATAAAAGGTTTTGGGTTGAATCCATTTGTTGTGCTAACTATATTTTAATCGAGTTCCTGCTAAGGTAGCTTTGAAGGTTACTCTTAAAGAAAAATGAAATGGATGAAAACCTTATATAAGTAACTTTAAGATATTTTGCAGTGAATGTTGGTCCCATATTCCCGATGACACACATAAAACTTTAGATCCCAATTCTCACAAATGTGTTTTCATCGGTTATAATGAGGATTCTAAAGATTACATGTTATTTGATCCATCTACCCAAGGTTTTATCATTCAATGCGATGTTCAATTTAATGAATTCTCTCCTTCCCTTGAGTCCCTTAAACCTCATGTTACCCTGAATTTTCCTTCATCTCTTGTTACTCCCATCTCGATTCCCCCTTATTTCATCTTTGTGCCTAATCTTGATCATAGTTCACCTACCTCTTCAAGTGATCCTCATGAATGTTCCAAATATAATAGAGTGCTTCCTGCCACTACCCCTCTTCTTGTTTGGGCTTTGAAAACTCTTGAATCTGTAGGTTCTAAGATTGGTATTCCTTTCGATACTCATCAAACTAGATCTGACTTTTCTCTTATGACTAAAATTTGTTAGAAAAATAGGACCGCGGAGCAATAAAATAAAACAAATGCATATACAAAACAAAGAAGACACACAATACAAGAGAGACACAGATTTACGTGGTTCACCCAGTGTGGGCTACGTCCACCAGAGAAATTGCCAGGTCCTTGCTTTATTATTATCCAGCAAATGAAGGGATACAACCTACAACAAAACCCGCTGTAACTTCCTCTTCTTTCTCTCACAGTCTCCTCTCTTAGAATACAACATTCACCATCAACCATAACCGCAATACATTTCCCTCATAAAAGAGGGTTGCCTTCTAGGGAAAAAAACCCTAACATAATCTCTACCGTTAGATCTGGGACCTTATAATGAACAGTCCAGATTTACAATGAAATTACAATATACTTTTATAAGGAAATTTTTGCTTCGGGGGCTTTGCCCCCGAACCCCCGCTGGGGGCCCGCTTGCCCCCAACCCCCCCAGCCGAGGGGATAGGCCCCCCGGACCCCGCAGAGGGGGTACCCCCCCTCTGCACTCCCCCGCGTGGAAGATTTTACATACTTTTGGGGTGTAAATACTTCATGGGGTATAAACACAGCTGAAAGTAAAAGACCTATAAATCAGGAAGATAATTAGGCTCCACAACCAACAATCTCCCACTTGGAGACTGATCTCAACAACTCCACCGCTGTTGTATATGCTGGACTCTAAACCTTCTTGGACCTGGCAAATTTCTCATCTTCATATTCATTCTTGAAGACCAACTGAAATTGAGCAAGAACTTAGTTTCTCCTTGGTTACTCCCTTTGTTAACATGTCTGCAGGATTCTGGCTAGTGTGTATCTTTTCCATCTTCAATTTTCCATCTTCCAATGTGGATCGTATGAAGTGGTACCTCAACTGTATATGCTTAGTATTTGAATGGAAGGCTGAGTTCTTTGCAAGGTGAATGGCACTCTGACTGTCACAGTACAACCTGCTGTTCTCCTGCTTCTTTCCCAATTCCTCCATAAACCTTT